>OZ014459.1:6103497-6311984 GCA_963966035.1 Acleris laterana | reverse complement strand
ATCAAAGTTGAGTACTGCGTGCGCCATCTGTCGTCAAATAGACAAATTACATTCGTTAGCAATCAGGTTGTTTTGAATCATATGAAAATTTTAATTTAGCGCTAGAATACAATTGAACATTAATTCAAATTTTCAATGCCTCTAGCCGCACTTGTTCCCGTAAAAAACAATATCCCATATTAAACATGAGTACAGCTGGCGCCATCTGTCGTCATAGAGCCAAATTACATTTATTAACAATCTCAGCAAATCGAGATTTTGCCTTGTATCGCGCCAGAATTAAATTTAACTTGTATTAGATACGATATAGCCGCACTCCTTTCCGTAAAAAAATACTTTAATTCCTTATTGAAACAGAACAGGTGGCGCCATCTGTCGTCAAGTAGCTAAAACTAGGTAATTTTGTTGATATCTCGAAGACTATTGATTTTGATATCCTCGTAATACTTTTCCTATAAGATATGGATAAATGTCTATGAGTCTGAATCATTCCAGATTTTTCCTCACGTAATCTTCAGGGATAAGAAGGGTCATGTTTTGTACGTTTTAAAATAAACAAATTCTAAAATAACAGAAACGTACGAACCCATTGTTTCATAATAACTGGGTAAGGACCAAAAATTTGTCCACGCTAACTCACCCAATTAAATATTCTATGAAACTTTTCCGTTGTGACACGAAAATTAGCCATACAATTGTAGAGATCATTCGTCGCACAACGGAACTTTTTTCGACTTTGTTGTTTGTATAGTTAACTGCGCTTAGCTGTGGTCCAACTTTTTGGTCCTTACCCAACTGTAACATATTCAAAAGTCGTGGAAATTGGACTTGATTTAAGGGTAAGATGCTAAATTCATAATCCTTTTAAGAACGGTCAAATCAACATTATTTATTTTTAAAAAATCTGTTTCTTAATCATATGTTTATCAATTCCGAATCAACCAGGCATCCAGTTGCTGTGGCTGCTGGTGCCCATCGTGATCTCGTACCTGCGCGCCGGCCCCGAGCTCGCGCGCGCGCCGCCGCACGCCCGCGCTCTGCACGACTTCGCGCTGCAGTGGCTCACGCGCGTGGGACCCAAGCACCCGCAGGTACGGTTCTCACTGGTGTTTTAAGTTTGACGTTTGTGCTATCACATACATACATTCACGTCTTCATTGCCAGGGTAGGGCAGGTACAGAATTACCAACAACTTTAACAATTTGTTGTTATTTTTATAATCACATTTTGCACAATCAGGCTAAGATGTTTATAGATGAATTTATTATGGGTTTATTACACACAATACCACTACATATGCAATTCCACGCTCTCGCTAATTCATCTATACCATGTGTATATTAGTGACAGGTTTCAAGCCCATCGCCTAATAATACTACAAGCCTTTATCCCCTTAGTCACCTCTTACAGCTTCCACGGGAAGACATGAAGAGGTTTTATTTTAAGCCGGCAACCTCACGGTTCGTGCAGTCAAGTGCGAAAATATGTATCAAAAGATTCATCTCCCTAACGGATCTATATTAATTAGCAACAAAAGACTATAATTTACATTTAAATAAATGAAACGTTTCTGAAGTTACTCTCTGGTTTAAGAAGTTATTTTTATAAAAAGTTCTTCACGAAATAGACAGTCCTGTAATTCAAAATCACACCATAAATGTCACCATCCCCCAGGAGTTCAAAACGATGATGTCCCAGTCGGCCGAGCTCCGCGCCAAGCTGGAGAGCGCCGTGAAGGGCAGCCAGCCGCGCCGCGCCGCGCCGCGCCCCGTGTTCGAGCCGCGCCTCGCCGCGCCCGCCATACAGCTCAAGACGGACTTCAGCGACTTCAGATAAATATCTCACGTTATCTATCATTCGACGGTTACAAAACTCACTCACAATAATTATATGACAAAAACATCGCAACTGAAAATATAATCAAACATTTTGAGTAAAACTAAATAGAGAAAACTTCGTGTTTATCGATAAAGATAGACGTAGTGAAGGCAGTTGTCCCACCGCGGACATGAGCGAGAAGCGAGTGGAGCCAGAGATCAACTCGTTGCTTAAATACTAAAGGGCCACAAATCAAAATGTGTTTGTGTTGCATTTAAATTCGGAATGAACTTTAAGTTTTAAATTAAACTATGTCTGATTTTGTTTTGGGGCGCTTTTGCATTTAAGCAGCGAACTATTGATATATGCGTCTCTTTTATTGACACAGGATAAACATATTATCTTGGTGAGAGAGTTCTCGCCGGCAGTATAAACAGCCACAACAACTATTAATATTTGTGTCTGTTTTATTGACACGGAATCTATATATTTTCTTCGGTTATTGAGCGAGAAAATAGTCTATAGAAAATCGCTTCCTCGTCAGCGGTGGGACAAGTGCCTGAGTGCGAGGGTGACGGATGTTTTATCCAGCGTGATAAAGGAGACCATAATACGGACGCAGGTAGTGAAAAATCTGCAGTTCTTGCATTATAGCTTGTTGTGGGACAGTGGTTATCATCACGAGACTAGCGATGAACAGTGCCAAATCTGGATATAAAATCACTACATAGTATAAAACAAAGTCGCTTCCCGCTGTCTGCCCCTATGTATGCTTAGATCTTTAAAACTACGTAACAGATTTTGATGCAGTTTTTTTTAGTAGATAGAGTGATTCAAGAGGAAGGTTTATATGTATAATAAATTCTGTTTTATGTACGGGTGTTATAGAAAACTCTCATAAACCGAAGCGAAGCGAGGGCGGGTCGCTAGTTATCAATAAAATTACAATGACAAGTATAGAAAATGATCCTTTATACGCTAAATATTCTAGATACCAAGTTTCGATGCAAGAACTTACAAAATAGATGTGACATTAAATGGTCAGATGTATTTATTATTTGAAATGTCGTTGGGCTTCAATAACCTTACTTTAAGACTTTTATAAGCGTTCTTCCAACTATGATGTTTTATATGCAGCAAATTTCAATCGGCCAAAGTTCCACTTGCGTATTTTCGGCTCAAAAGGAAAAAACGATCACATTCCGCTCGATAAACTGCAATCTAAGCTAGTAATACTTACATTTTAAGGATTACTACGTATTTGTAGGTAATTTTTAGAACTAGAAAAAGTCGATCACGTGTACAGTAGTTGCCCCAAATTTTGTAAAATCACTATGTAAAAGCAAGCGAAATTAAATCATAATTGTGATAGCCGTAGAAGTTGTAGACTAGTTCCTATAGAATTAGTCAATAGAGCTTACAATTCATGTATTTGAAAGAAATAAGCGACTGTTTTTAATTTACTTGACGAGATACTCGCCAGATTGCACGCAGGGTGATAACTAGTGACTTTAAATGGTCGAAAATGACATAGAAATAAAGTTTTTTTTTAAATATTAATTATTTAAAAGCAAGCATTTCATATCGATTAATGGAATAACATTTTCTATGATCTCTATATTTCATATTTGGAAGCGGGTTATCAATCCAGAAAGGCGCGCCACGCTACTAAAATTTAAACTATATTCAAAGTCATAAATATAAGTGCTCAAGGTGTCAAAAATATCTACACGCCCCTGGTAATAAGGTCTATGTTATGACGCGATGGCCGTAAATGCTTATAGCGTGCCTTTGTGGATTAAAAACGCTATAAAGTAAAATTAAAGGTAAAGATAAATTATTTATGCACAATTTAATGTAAGCTATGTAGTAATTTTAACATAATTTTAATTATATGAGGCTAGGTAATAACTTAAACTATATTAAAATATAAAATGACCTGATTTACTGACAATATTTTTCATAAATAACGTAACATTCCAGTTGGAATCTTCCTTACAAATGACGAACAAAATATATTGTGTACACGTAAAATATTATGTTTATTTTTACCCTGACGTTACGACCGTATTGCAACGAAATACAATAAGTCTGAAAAGTGACTAGGATCGAGATAGATCACCCCAGTCGAATATAAACAATAAAGGTGAAACAAAACATTGTAATTTACTTCATCAATCTCTGTTTATCTAATACATGGAGTACATATTTCTTAAGATATAATAATACTATAAATTGACTTCTCTTCATAATAATACTTATATAGACTAAATATATTGAGAGGTAGGTATAATAACTGTTGAAATTAAGGAGTGTATTGAATGTTGGATGGATTTCAAAGTTTGGTAACTGATATTTTAGCAATAATTATAATAAATTATTTATATTTCAATGTGGCACTGTAGCTTGGTAAAAATAAGTGGGTGCATAGAGTGAAATTGGGAACATCAAACAATTTGTACACAAACATATTGTTTTTTTTTCAAGTTTTACGATTTGGGTATTGCAGAAATGCTCGCTGACAATACAGGTTTAAGAAAGATAATTACCCCTTTTGGTAGTCAGTTGGTAAAAAAAATATTTTTCATTACTAGCTGGCACGGATATATTTTAAGTTCTATAAATGTATTAAACGAATATCAATATTTCTCTAGCAAAGAAGTCAAAAGTGCCTGCTGTGATATACGTATACTTCATTAATTCTCGATTTTTATACACCAGAGAACAAAAGTATGAAAAAATATTTAAATTGCCTAATAAATAAAATAAAGTAGCCAAATTTTTGCATGGACTCATATTGCCTAACACTGCCTTTAATTTGTTGAAAGCTGACTGCATATCTGATTAATTTATTTAGGTTAAGATAATATTTAACTTGTATTTCTTTCAGTCAATAATTTATTTTAAGAATTTCTCAATAAATATTATTAACAGATATAAGATTTGTTTTATTTCTAGGTTTACAACAAATCTTCGAAAACCATACCTTTACAAGGCCCCTGATAACAAACACGTAAAATAAGTACCGTTTTACTACATAAAAGTAATAATGTTATGTGTGTTTTGTGTGTAGGTCCATAAAGGTCCAGGTTTAATATCACGTTTAACGGGCTATTCCCAGTTGTCCACCCACACCTCTTTGTCCACACTGTACAACTGGGAAAAAAATCACAGTAGTCCACAGTGTGGACAACTTGGAATAATAATTCCCAGCTGTCCACACCCTCGAAATTATGTGAACATTTCACACTCTTTAATTTGACTAAACTGTGTTAGTTTTTAGTTAGTTTTTATTTATGTACTTTAGTAGATATTAATTTAACATATTTTTGTCCCCGGGGTGTGGACAACTGGGAATAGCCCCGTTTAACGATTGCTCAAGTTTTTTGTAGTAACACGGATAAAGTTGGAACGCCGGTTGGACCATCTTATGTACAGTCATCCATCAAATATCAACCGAGAACCGTACAAACGTAGTGAATAAACATATCTATATCGTTATTTGTGTGATGAGCGCCAGTATTTATTTCTGAGTCTGGTATGTTTTCTATTCATTTAACTATGTATTTCTCTATTATGTTTATCGATGTCTAGTTAAGGGTACTGGACATCGAAAGCGTAGGTACAAGTTAGAGCTAAGTTTGGGACTAGGTCAATTGGTTTGATACTGTCACCTGATATTTATTTATTTATTTATGAACCTATTTTACATGATTTGGTGTTAGGAGGAATAAACAGTCAAAACAAACATTTACGATTGGATTGTAATGAAATGAAAGTAATTTATTTTCAATTGCTTTATTAGTCATTCAATTAATTAATTAATGTCTATTATTATTTGTGCCTTAAGCGAGGTCCATATTCGCGTCGTCTTGGGATGCTTTGATTTTTTCATCACTGTCGGGCTCTAGTTTAGATCTTTTTCCTGAAAAAATAGAATCCAAAATTAGGGTATAATTTACGTCCGTAACGAGACTCGTAATGTTCCCTAACAAATTGGACAGTCCTAAATAGGTATTTGAAACAAACGTCGTGAAAGGAGAAAACTGCAGCTATTGACTATTTCGTTTGTTACTCACTAAAGAACGATGAGACGATGACAAAATTGCTAAAAAGGATCGATGTGTACATCCAGCCACGAAGTGAATGAAAGCTATAAAATGATTTACAATACAGTGAGGAAGCAAAGCAACATTTTACGGTACGATTTTTTATAATGGCCATGGTTTATTTTGCAAAGACAAACGCAAAGGGACCAATAACAATTCAAATTCATTTCAATTCATATACGCCTCACGATCTTACCATTCAGTGCTATAAGAGCATTGTTTTTCTTCTAAGAATACTATTCTTACCTCGTACGAACAGCGGTGGTAAGGTGGCAACGGTGAGGAACCCGGTGTGTCCCGGCGTGCTCAGCGGCCACGTGCCTGCGATGTAGCTAATGTCTGACGTCGGCTTCTCATCAACCGGGTTGTCCGAGCCCTGGAACAATGATCACATTGATCACATTCATATCTACACAAAACGGTCGTTCTATCCAGACCTTTATAACGTTATAAAAAATATCGATATCATAAATATAGCGAGTTAAGTGTCTAGAATTACGTTTAATTACGTCGATATTTTTTCATAAAATTTCGCATTTTTTTCCGATTTTTCATTTTTCCGAACGCTGGAGGTATTTTAGATGAAATGCATAATTTAATTGCTATACGTAGGTAACGTTAAATTGGATTTATAAGCGATATTAAAAAATAGTCTTCTCTCAAAACATTGGATTCGGAATTCTGAAAATTCGGAATTATGTACACTGTTATGCATTGTACAATGTACTCGTATATGAACACGTATAATCGCATCGAATCGGTATTTTTTAATACTACTGTGAAACAAATCTTACACCGAAAATCAGTAATTTTAATGAATTATCACCTCTTTTCATGATCCATGCTTGCGAATTTAATTGATGAATGTTTAAAATAACGAATATAGCTGTCACAGGGATCATCCAACAATGATCCAGTTATTATAACAATATACGGTAAACGGTTATTTAATTTTCGAATATGGATACTACTACTGCCATCTGTTGGCAACAGAGTGAAACTTTGTCGCTTAAAGGGGTTTTTGTTGAAACTTTGTGCGGATGTTTATTTTAATCCTGGACTGTACAAGCCAAACATTTTATATATTTACTACCGCCATCATATAGTAGCAAAATCGAAAACTCTTCGGTACTTTTTGTTGGTAAGTAGTTCTAATGCAAAAGACGCGAATAAAGAATAAAGAGTAAGCGACAGGTGTTTAAATTTGTGGAAATAAATAGGAAGGCGGACCTTGCCGTAAGACTCGATATCGCTTTGATTATTGAAAAAATATTTGGAAATACAGTTTTATTGTTACAAAGAAATCTCAAAAATCTGACTAAATTTTAATCAATCAATTATTTTCTACAAGTTTAAATACCAATAATTAACATCCTGTTAAGACATTTACTTGATGTGAGTGGCGTAATCCTATGATTTACACGAATTATGTGTATAAAATAACAAGCTGTTAAGCACCAATTTTAAAGATGCGTTAACTGACAGGCGTGCATACATTAAGTTGGTTAATTAGTTTTAGAGGGGCAAGCATGAGCTTAAACGCAGTTCAGTCTAGATGCGTAAGTTGAAATGCCGTATGTTTAGGTACTCTATAAGAAAACATATTCCGATAAAAAAACAATGCCTGAATCAAACGTGATTGATTTGTTCACATTTATTATTATCTGTGCAAAATCAATAGCAGGGTAATGAAGCTTATCAGTTCACCTATGGTCGACTACCTATGTATGTATGTGATCAAAAGCGGATGTTCCGGTATAGCTCCTGAACTATTGGACGGATTTCCTATGATTTGACCAGGTGTAGCTCCTACCTAACCACTGCACTCACGAGTTAGGTAATAACGATTAAGTCGTTTCTTAGTGACGACCTCTCATACACTAGTTTGAAAAAAGGAACGAGTTAATTGTCTACTACTAATACTGTTCGAAATCCAAAAAACGGAGTTTCGATATAATTTTAGCGTAAAGGCGGTGATACACTTGACATCCTTGATATATTTATTACAGTTTCTCTACGTTCGAACACAATAACCCAATCGTGCTAGAGCACCGGGCTCTAAGCGCGATGGGTACGGTGACGTCACGCGATCAGCTGCTAATCGCGCAAGATCAACAGACGTGAATTACCGCCGATACACCATTAGCCGGCTGTCGACCGAATACGTGCTCCGTGGTGTGGTACAATCCTATAGAAAAACGGTACTAGGCACATATTCGCTCTAGCGAGGAGTAGAAGACCGATCGTGGTGGAGATATTTGAAGGATACTATGGACGTCTTTCGACAGCCCATGCTGATGACGACTAGACAAATGCATTAGGAAATAAAGTGATACGTTGTACAGTAGCGATTAGGGTGCCATAATTTTCTGCGACGATAGTCTCCTGTTTAAACACAATATGGGAGTAGCGTTAACACCGGAAAGCGTTAAAGTATGTTCTCGGATCTGTTTAAGGTCATACGGACAACGTGGATGTCGGTTTGGGCAACATTAATTCGACGTTAGTCGACCGGATCCGTCTGAGACTCATACGGCCACCGTAGTAGTCTGCCGCCGGAACAATGTTAACACGACGTTAGTTGGCCGGATCCCTTTGAAACTCTTACGACAACTCGACGTTACTCGACCGGATCCGAGGAGCAATGTTTACACGACGTTAGTCGGTTGGATACGACCTCCATACGACCTACTACCTCTACGACCACCATAGTTGGGACCAGAGCGACGTTAGTTGGCCGGATCCGTATGAGACTGAGGCCATTACAATTAAGTATTTATATTAAAGAACGATGAGCTTTGTGATATTCAATGAGCACTTGTGTGTATGGTAATACCGCAACCGGGTCAGGGCGCAAAGCGCAATTATCGATGTCACGGGTGGAAGCGACCTTCGCCGTTACCGCCAAATACTCCACTTCATGGGAAACGAACATCAATAGAATAAAATAATAATAGTTTTATTCCGTAATTTTATAGCACTATGTCGAAATTTAAGAAGCGAGCTAAATTAAAAGTGCAAAGTTTGATTAAATTACCGTCCACAATTACAACATTTTCTATCGTGTACTTTATTAGAGATGCTTATTTTTTTTAATAGGTTACATGCTGTGTGATATGAACGTTACGAATCTATAGTAAGAACTAATGTTCAGTGTACGAGTAATATAATTTAGCAGTGGTTTTTGAGGGCAATTATAAAATAATGTCACAATGAAAACATTACGGCCAGAATGAATTCAAGCAGGAAGACTAGACGGTACAGTTTGTTAAATGACAGACGAGCGGCGCCGGCTAATGACAGAGCGGAGATGTCCCCTTTCATCTCGCGAGATTACTAAACACTGCATAAGCACCCCATTTTGTTTGCCTTGGATCAAGCGAAAGTGAAGTTGCAGTAACTAACATTCAGCACCTGGGCTGGAAGTTCCGATACAGAATGTACACCGTAAGGAGTTCTGGGCAGAGAATGTGGTGAGATTTGTCGCACGACTTTATTGAAGGCACGTGTTACTGTTATTTATTATTTCGCTCGTCTTTACCCGCAACTTTGCGTGGAATTTACTTTGTTTCTAGGCTTCGGAAATTGAAGTGTTTAAGAGTGACCATTATCTTGTTCTTCTTTCCTTGCATAGTTTAAAACAAAATCACCTTCCGCGTCTGTCTCTGTTTCCGTATATCCGCTAACTCCTCCTAACCCACGCAACGGAATTTGATGCGGATTTCACCACGGAAGACTTTTTAAGTATAATTAATTAAGTTTGTGCGGGTGTTACTAAGAACTAAAATAAACCGAAGCGAAACAATGGCAGGTCGCTAGTTAAGACTATAAAATTATCTCTAGGTAAAACATCACATAAGGGTTGGCAACGCACATGCAATCTTAAAACTGCAAATATCGTCATTGTGAGTATCAAAGCCCACTTACCATCTATCCTCTACTACAATCCTGACAATGACAGGTGACAGGTGATTATTCTGGTAGGTACATGGCGCAGCTTATATGAAATCCAGTGATGTATCAGCGTTTAACTTTGCAATTTGTACTGAATTGTCACCTGTCACGTGTCGTTGTCAAGATTGTGAAATAGGGGGTGGCCTGTGTGCTCTATTGCCTCCCTTGTGCTAAAAAAAGCTTATTGCCAATTTTTTGTTGCCACGTTTTTTGGCGATGATTGGTGCCGTTTTTTAGTTGCCACTTTGAACTTTATTCATAATTTTGGTAATAAACCAGTAAAAGTGTGCCGGGGTAACATACAGTGTGTTACCAGCACCCTGGCTTTTTTTAAAGTAGGTTAAAATAACGTATATCTGTAACGTAACTTAACTATGACATTAATTTAATTAATAAACACATTTTCAGGCTTGGTTAACTGTCTAACAAAATTTAAATTGCCAGCAATGTAAAGCACATCTATTTGACAAGTGTAAATGACAGTCGACGGATACTTTGATTTTATGATTTGCCCCCGTAGTGCCCCCGTACCACAACATGCCTCGTAGGTACTAAGCAACAGCGATACTGATAACGATGAACACGCAGAACATGCACTACATTAAAAATGGACAGTATCTAAGAAAATTCATTGTGAATTTATTTTAATTATTTTTTAATTGATAATACTTGCAAACAATTGCTAAAGCAACATATTATCGGCAGTTTTAATAAATGCCCGCACGCCGGTAACACACTGTATAAGAATAACTCCATAAAAACCCTATGCCCAAGTTTTGATATGTGTGCCATTATTTTACGTTATAATCCAGCGTTATCCAGGTGATGAAGACACGCTTGTCTATCTAGATAACGATAGAACATATCGTCATCATCCATCGTATAAATATGTCATCCATACACAAGTCGTTGCCGTCTCGCGTGCTCCTTATCTCTGACGCGCACTGACTGCTACCGACGCTTTTTACGATATCATGCTTTATTCCTTTTTTTCTCTTCCTCCAATAAGAACGTCTAAATCGGACCGTGTATTTATCACCGCTTGACAGTTATGGAGACAGCAACATGGCCCTGATAAAGGCCATCCTTGCAAGTGTTTTGGCAGCACCGTCATTTCATGCCCATTTGTTATTTTTAAAATGTTTTCGCGTGTAAGATTGTTGGTGAGAGTAATGGGTGGGAGATTTTGCGAATGGTTTTTATGTTGTTTGAATGTTTAATTTCTTAATTATAAGTACTTTAGTACCAAGGATGTTGCATGACGGTATTTTATTTACACTAATAATGGCTGGAAATACATAATCTGGTTCATTAATGTTTTACCAAATCATAATTTATAAACTTTTATTTTGCAAAGAGGTACTTTCCGCCGCATTTTTAATTCTGGTCAAGTCTAACCTAACCTTCTTTGTTTAATACGCTCATGTGACCTGTGTTATATTTAATGGTTTGACCACAAATACATTGCGAAATGAAAGTTTGTAAAATGATACATTTATTGTCAAACGTACTTTTGGTGAAATTAACGGACCCCGCATAATCTCTATTATACCTACATAATTAAGGTATTGAAAATTCACTCATATAAATATTTTATTATAGTAATTAAGTACAGATTGGCAAATAGTACGAAAAGATACTTAAAATATAAAATCAATTACGAGGGCTGCCTTTTAAGTTCTGTCGTTTGCAAACCTCCCGTGATTGCATAAAAAAGAACTAGTGTCATCTTAAAATATTTGAATTTAGAATTCGAAAACAAAAGAATGACTCGAAATCGGCCCAACCGTTTTAGTACAGCGTTCGTTCAAAGTTGACAAGTCAGTTGTGAAAATGGAAATTTCGAAGGAAAATTTACGTGCGATAATTTTTTACAACTTCAAAAGGGGCTTAACGCGACTTCAGTGCTTCGAAGAGTTGACTACGGTTTTCAATGATAAAGCACCATGCCTCCGGACTGTGGAACGCTGGTATTTAGAATTTCAACGTGGTTGCTCTAGTCTTGGTGATAGACATCGTGAAGGTCGACCAAAAACAGCCGTAACCCAGGAGAACATTGATGCTGTACGGCAACTGATCGTCGAAGATCGCCATGCGACATACCGTGAGATAGAAGCTTCCTTAAATATTTCAGGGACCAGTGTTCACAGTATTTTGCATGATCACTTAGGCCTAAAAAAGTTGATCTCACGCTGGATACCACATTTACTCAGTGAAGACCAAAAAACGGCTCGCGTTCGATGGTGTCGTAAAACTCTGCGGCAATTCAACCAAGGAAACTCGAAACATGTTTACGACATTATCAGTGGTGACGAATCTTGGATATATGCCTACGATCCCGATTCTAAACAGCAGTCGACTGTTTGGGTGTTCCAAGATGAGCCAAAACCAACCAAAGTAATACGCTCACGGAGCACTTCGAAAAAAATGGTCGCCACGTTTGTGGCGAAAAGTGGCCACGTTGCCACCATCGTGCTCGAGGATCGTAAAACGGTTAATGCTGACTGGTATACCACTGTCTGTTTACCAGAAGTCATCGGCGAGTTTCGAAAAAATAACCCAAGACGTCGTATAAGACTGCACCACGATAATGCGAGCTCGCACACAGCCCGGCAAACAATTGCGTTTTTAAAAGAGCAAAACGTCGAAATTCTGGAACACCCGCCGTACAGTCCAGACTTAAGCCCTAACGATTTTTTTACTTTTCCAAAAATCAAGCAACGACTTCGTGGTCAACGGTACCAGACGCCTGAAGAAGCCGTTGAGGCATACAAAACGGCCATTTTGGAGACCCCGACTTCGGACTGGAATAAGTGTTTCGAAAACTGGTTCGATCGAATGAAAAAGTGTATTACATGTCACGGTGATTACTTTGAAAAACAATAAATACCATTTAACACTTAAATTGTCTTTAGATTTTCCAAACGACACAACTTAAAAGGCAGCCCTCGTACACTTCGAACTGCACCCAACTAATTTTCAAATCCCTATACCAAGTTCTATGTAAGTTCATTTATCCAGTCGATTTATTATCCTCATTGTACTGCCAGATAACATAAGTGCAAATAAATCACATAAGTGTTTTGTGCAAATGTGAATTAACCTTGATTATCTCAAAATAATACTTTATACCTTTAATAATGGTTACGTTTACCGAAACGACTTAAAGTCTAATATCACACTTCTTAGGAAACTGACTTAAGCTAACTCCTAAAAACTTTAGGTACATCAAACCCAATGACATTATATTCGTCTATTCTGCACCAAATCTTTATGTCTCTCGATTGATGGCATGAGGGTCTTTGACACCGGCAACCACATTTTCGGCACGGGCCAACTAATAAAAAAAACCACGTCAGTAATTATTCTGAGTGTCAATAAATAATAAAGTGGCCGCGCGCGCCTTGAGTGCTCGTTCATCTCTCTTATCTCAATTCTTAATGCGCCTCTTTGCTCGTTATTCTTTTTTATTTTTTTCAACTTGTCATCCAGCAGTGAAGCTAAATTCTGTGTTGACAGCACGGAGGTTTTATGTTTTAATCTCGTCTTAAAATGTTCGATCGGCAGTATTAGCCGGTTGTAGTTGCGTACGTACTATTACTACTTAGTTATCTGATTTGTACTTAGTCGATATTTCATAGTTGTTATAAATCAATGTTTGCTTAACTTTTCAATTCAACGTATATACTTGATTTGGGATGTTTAAATAAATTGTAAGTAATTGATAATCACCTTTAGAGCTGGCAGGTAGTAACAGTAACAGGTGTGTGCATTTTCGTAGCGACCATCGATCACGGCGTTCCAAGTTTAAATTTATGTTACGTAATTGCGGTGCGTGTGCGCATACGGCGATGATTCGCTTGTTATGTTGTTTTCAATGATTTGTTTTGTGGTATTTTCGTTACTAAACCTTTATTGGCTACATAAACATATTTTGACATTATTTTGGAAATAATATTGAATGGATCTATCTTTTAACAACTTATTTTACCACGTTGCAACAACTGTATATTCACTTTCTTCTAAACCATGCAACGGATTTTAATTAGTTGGATAATTTTTCACAGAACGTTTTTATGTACCTACTATATAAATTCTTGTTTAGATATGCCAAATTCAAAAAAAACTTTTTTTTTTCATATGCCATTTTTTTTTCCTTTTTTTCACCTTCAAGTAGTTTGTTTGCCTTCATACCATAAAAAAAATCTTAGAGCCTCGTTGTCAGCAGATGTAACCTTTCCAGGCACCATCAGGCCAAGGTCGCCGGTTCAAACTGCGGTTGCAGATGCTATGGTCAATTAGCCAGTAATCTTCACCACAACTCAGTCAAGGTCTGCGATCACTATTAGGGAGGTACTTAGGTATTTGCACGTAGCTTGCTTATGTACCAAATTACCATTTTAGTACCTTGTCGTTGCAACTTATCATACCGTTTTGTATAGCGTTTAAAACGTGATGTTACAATGACAAGGTACAAAAGTGATCAATTACTTATGATGATGGTTATGTTATGAAGGAAGCGGAGTTGGTAAGTTTTTGCCGTAATCAAATGTCAATAGAAAGAGGAAATACTTAACAATAATTATTATTGAAGTTTTTCAAGTTCAGTGCTAAGTGGCTCTTAAGAAGACATACGTAATTTGTTCCGTATTGTCTCGGATAATAGGAGATGTAGAAAATTTAATTGCCATACGTCAAATATTAATGTGTCACTCACACGACAAGTATATTTTAATAGCTTTACAAAATTCAAGTAAATCCATACAAAAGAACGTCTCAAATTGTATCAGTGACAACTATAAGCGTCGGTGGCGTTGTGGGTACGACAACTCATGACGACTTGAGGCGTCGTTGCCGTTTAAAAGATTTAATGTTACAGGAAACTTTTGCTCAGCACGTTTCTATTTACTGAATTTTTCTAAAGTCTTCAAACAATTGCCTTCTGCAAACGTTTTTGTTTGTTTGTCTGTAAGGTACAAAAACTCTATATATCTTGCCAAATGAACAAGTTAAAATGCATTGATAAATATAATATCGCTTTTCTATCTCCTTAACATTAAAACCTTTAAAACAATGCCCGCGCAAGCGCATACATTTCAACACGGACGCGTGATTCACGCGATCCCATTATTGACAGATGCAGCGTAATGGCGGATTGATATACGCCGCGTTTAATCGATCCTTTCGTAATCGATCCCGAGGACATGAACACTTTCAATTCGATACATTTTATGTTTGCACTCACGTTTTTTAACGGATTTAAAGGTTAAGAATAAGAATTAATGCATTGAGAATAAATAATTCATTATTTCAATTTACATTACCTAACTATGAAAAGTCCCTATATACATCATACGATACATAGTTTTTTATACAAACATATAACAATCGAATACATATTTTCGAACTAAGAAAATGTTGGAACACATTCATGCAATAAAACCAACTCTAGTAGTTAATTACTTATGAAAGGTGCAAAAGGTAAGGTAAGGCGGTGTCCTTACTCAATTTAAAACTTTGCTACGGTCCCTAATATTCCTTTGTAAAGAACCAAGTAAAGGCTACATGCTGTATAGGTACTGTATTGGCAGCATCGGAAGCTTATCTTTTGGTTCATATGATGACTAGCTGGTGCCCGCGACTCCGCCCGCTCGGAATAATAAAACGTAGGGGCTATTCCCAGTTGTCCACACCCCTTTGTCCACACCGTGGACAAGTGGGAATAATAATTCACAGTTGTCCAACTGGGAATAGCCCAAACATAGCCTATGTTCATCAGGATTCATTTAGGATTCTAATGTTGACAGAATTTTTCAAATCGGTCCAGTAGTTTCGGAGCCTATTCAATTCAAACAAACAAACAAACATAAAATCAAATCTATGCTCTTTATAATATTAGTGTAGGTAGTGTAGAATAGATGTAGATGATGAAAGGCTGCCTTGCTGTTTTGTGAATATGATTCCTAAGAAAATTTATATTCTATCGAGGCTCGGTTATCATAGTGGTATACTACGTGTCACTTGTATAACATTCTTATTAGTGTCAATATTGAATTTATACGGCGCGAGTTGGACTTTCGCACCGGAAGCATCGGCATGCTCGGTACGCGGAATGAAAAAAAACCCGGTTTAAGTGCAAATGAATTCCTTTCATAACGGTACCTCACTAAAACAATGTAAGTTTTCATTTTCCAATAAGGTTGGATAGGTAAAATCTAACGGTCGCACTCAGTCAGTTAATGGCGGTTAAAAGTCGTTCCTTAGTAACGATTTTTATACACAAGATTGAAAAAAGAACAAGTTACTGCGGGGTCCCATTTTGTCGGTTGTTGGGTCCTATGAAATGTCGGACGTTCTGGTAGCAATACATTTTATATGAGGCTGTTCACATCTGTCGGTCTGAGAGAATCATATAAAATGAAATACCCGATTTTTTTTCGGATCCGACACCCTAAAGTTCGAACCCACTCTTGATTGTTTGTTAAATGTTTCTGAATACGGCGATAAAAGCTATCATAAGTAATTGCAGAAATAACCTCTGTGACAGACGGACGAAAGCACGTATTCGTGTATAGTTGGCTAAGTACCAGTTTACTAAGATATATAAAAGGGTTTACAGTTAGGTAGTAACTATATTAATAACAGGAAAATTCCATGATAAATATATCATAAATATTCCACTTTTCACAAGATCGACATCAAATTGACAACCCAACGCTAATATCAAAATCCACATTTCGCATATTGTTGCCATTTTAGAAACTTGTATCACCTGCATAGGCTTTAATAGAATTATAACGGTCAATTTAATAGCATAACTGACGGAATCTTTAATAATTTCAAATAATACTTATTCCAAAATATCCTGCTATATTACGAATGTAAAAGTTTATTAGAATGTTTCTGAATTTTGTTTTAAATGCACACAACTGGATCATGTCTTGGATCAAGTCATAGAATACTTTTATCCCGAAGATTTTGTAACTTAAACGGACGAAGTCGCAAATGCTGGTAAATTATAAACATTGACTGCTTACAAAAAACGGACATCTTCAAAAGGAAATGAAGCGACGCGTATACTCGTAACACCACTGCAGCCCGGCAGAACAATGAAAGTGCAAATCATCTGTTGGCGGCAAAAAGCGCGTACCACGGGTCGGGCACGTGTCAGTGTGACATTCCGCCCGTGGTTGTTACTGGCCACTTGAGCACCTGGGATCTTACTCAGACACATTTAAGAGACAATTTACTGGTTCTTTTTTCAAACTGGCTCTGGGTACGAGTCTGTCTGTCTGTTTGACGGTTTACTTGTTCTAAATTACGCAATGGGATTTGATGCGGTTTTCGATACCTTTTAGAGAATTTCTTCCGAAAGGTTGTTGTATATAATAAATAACATCCATTGGTTTATGAACCTACGTGAGTAACATAAAACATAAAACACACACACATACACACACAGACTTACACGTCAAACTTATATTATAACACCCCTCTTTTTTGCGTCGGGCGTTAAAAACGGACCCGCATACAATATAATTAATTTAAAAATTGCGAGCGTTTGAATAGTTCTTTCTGCGGCTTTAGACGTTTTTTTCTATGAACGGTAGGTAAACGAGTAAGTACGTGGGTTATTTGACATGAAGTGATTTCCACCGCGAACACTGGTACATCAAGAAGTGCTGTCCGTCCTTTCTGGCCACTTTTAGGAGAATAAGAGTTCTAATGTCATGATTGTTCGGGAACGCCGCATAAAAGCGTTGATACCACAGGTAAAACCTAGAATAACGCAGACGGTTGTTCTAAAAATACCATTTATTCAATGTGTTTAATGTTAGTAAAATTCTATCCCGATGTTGCTTAGTACCATTACCTAACTGTTACTACGAGTTGCCCGCGACTTGTTTGTTCATAATTTTCTAACTATTTAAATAGAAAAGACTCACTCAGTGAAAAAATTATTCGGTCGATATTGACTTATAAATAATTATTTACTATTAGAACTAGTAACCACTTTAACCCAAATATTTTACACGTAAAATAATTGGCAGGCAAAAATAAAACGATCTCGTTTTTGTCACGTTAAAACACTGACTTTCTTAACTGACTGGATATGCATTGGATATTAGATTGGTAGTCGATACTCTTCGAGCTGACCGCTTAACCTAGTGTTTAAAGTTCAAAGAGACCGAGATGAAACCAATTACTTGAACTTGTTAAGGTATAACTTATAAGGTTTCAAATTCCGCAAGTTATACTTTCAACTTCAAACTACACTTAATTCGATTGAAGCACACGTTTTATTATGTATGTAAAATAACAGTTAAAATAGAATCACGATTTGAAGAATACGAAATACTCGTTCGTTGAATTGAATTAGGCAACAGTGATTGCTTTATTGGCCAATTAATTTAGAATTATATTCAAAGTGTACCGATAAACATTGTTTCGTGTACGATTCGAAAAGGGGTTTGTTAGATAAAAGGGCGTCAATCTTCAGACAGAAGTAGGACGGTTCTGTCAACAGAAGATTTTATGAACGACGGTATAAGCTTGCCACTAATACATACATACATACATACCGTCACGCCTTCATCCCAGAGTGGGGTAGGCAGAGCTACAGAATTACCAACAACTTTAACAGCCAGTTGTTAATTCTGTAACCACATTTTGCACATACAGGCTAAGATGTATATCATGTGTATATTAGTGCCACTAATAATAATCACAAAGACCTTTAGCAGATATAAAGAGATGTTTATTCAGTAAGTAGGCTCCACGGGACACTTCTACACGTCAAAATCGGTCAACGTAACGCAACCAAAAAAATGAAATCAATTTGTTTACAATCCATAACACAAAAATAAAATATAATATGTGTCCTCGAGGCAGTGAAACGGACACTGGCTCAGCAAAATGGCGAAGTGTCAGGCACCTACAGAACTGATTTTCAGCCAGTACCGACAATGACTCAAAGGAAGACCACTGCTAAGAAAAAGCGGCACAAGAAACTCAAACATACGGTCATTATCTTAACATATTACTTATTAAGTTTATAGTAAGTCCAAGTAATCTACATAAATCTATAAACATAAAATGCATGCGGATTTCAGTAAAACGTGTCAGAATTATTACAAGGGAAGAAATAAAAGTAGCTAAAAGACAATCGTACAACAGTCCGTCCCCTAGACAATTTTGTAGCCATACAAATAAACAATACACCTCGATTCAAGGCTATTTTAAAAAAGAATGGGCATATATAGGGTTGATGTAAAGGGCACAAAAGGAACCGGTCACCGATCCGGCTGGCCACTTTATTCGCCCCTTCTCTCTTCATGCCGAAATCTTAAACGATCCACGTATGAGAGCTTATAATAATGCGCGTTAAAATGCTCTTACAAAACATTCGGCTAAATAGCATTAAACAGCTCGCTCCGTGACAAAATTATCTTTGGAAGGGCTCAATGTCGCATTTGGAAAGGATATTGCGAAGGCAAATAACATTTTTCATTTTGGGTTCTGTACGATTGTCACAATTGCGGTTCTTGAATGCAAACAACCAACCGGTAGCACGTTTTTTTTAACTAACGGTTATTAGGAATATGTTATACTTATTTCAAACATTTTGAGCACGATATTGACGACGTGGTTTGCCAATTTGGTAGTGACCCTGCCTACGAAGCTTGACGATGGCCAAATATTTGTGTGTGAGCGAGTATTTGTTTCGGAGTCTTGGATGTTTTCTATGCATTTAAGTATGTATTTCTCTATATAAATATGTTGACCGTTGTCTATTCGTAGGACCCAGAGTACAAGCCTATAGCTTAGTTAAGCAATTTGCGTGAGATTGTCTCCTGATATATATTTATTAGCTTTGAGGTGATTTTGGAATACGTAGGGTTTTTACTTTCAATTTATAACAACTATAACAAAAAGTAAGTATGAAAAACGACAAAAGTAAGTCTTATAAAACCGAAACAAGGCAGCATAATTTGATATTGCATGTCTACATTTCTTAAAACTCATCTTATATACGACATCTAACTCCAATTTTTTTTTAAATGTAAACACAATTGCGATGCTAAGGCGACTTAAAAGATACCTCGTTTAGTCTCTACGAGGAGGGAACCAAGCACCATATATGCGTTAAGGTGGGTTAAAAAAAAGCCACGTCTTCGGCAGTTAGGTAATAATTGTTTATTGAAATATATCTCGTTAGTAAGAGGAAAATAACTGAGAGAGAACCTTAACCTCAAGAGCAGTCGTCATGTCCACAGCTTCCGATGCGTGAGTGAAGTACAGGCTTGATTGATTGGGGTTACGGCATTCACATTTCATCGAAACACATTCCATACCATTCTCTAGGATTCCCATAGTAAAACGACCCGATATAGAGTCTTTGGCACACAGCAATTTGATATATTCAGCGCCCGTATTTGTAATTTGTATGAGTTTTTGGCGCAACGTGGGCGCCACGAGCCGGGAATGCGTTAACATTTTTAAAGCGAGACATGCATTTTGATAGTGCATACGAGGGCTGCCTTTTAAGTTCTGTCGTTTGCAAGCCTTCCGTGATTGCATAAAAAAGAACTAGTGTCATCTTAAAATATTTGAAATTAGAATTCGAAAACAAAAGAATGACTCGAAATCGGCCCAACCGTTTTAGTACAGCGCTCGTTCAAAGTTGACAAGTCAGTTGTGAAAATGGAAATTTCGAAGGAAAATTTACGTGCGATATTTTTTTACAACTTCAAAAGGGGCTTAACGCGACTTCAGTGCTTCGAAGAGTTGACTACGGTTTTCAATGATAAAGCACCATGCCTCCGGACTGTGGAACGCTGGTATTTAGAATTTCAACGTTGTTGCTCTAGTCTTGGTGATAGACATCGTGAAGGTCGACCAAAAACAGCCGTAACCCAGGAGAACATTGATGCTGTACGGCAACTGATCGTCGAAGATCGCCATGCGACATACCGTGAGATAGAAGCTTCCTTAAGTATTTCAGGGACCAGTGTTCACAGTATTTTGCATGATCACTTAGGCGTAAAAAAGTTGATCTCTCGCTGGATACCACATTTACTCAGTGAAGACCAAAAAACGGCTCGCGTTCGATGGTGTCGCAAAACTCTGCGGCAATTCAACCGAGGAAACTCGAAACATGTTTACGACATTATCAGTGGTGACGAATCTTGGATATATGCCTACGAACCCGATTCTAAACAGCAGTCGACTGTTTGGGTGTTCCAAGATGAGCCAAAACCGACCAAAGTAATACGCTCACGGAGCATTTCGAAAAAAATAGTCGCCACGTTTGTGGCGAAAAGTGGCCACGTGGCCAACATCGTGCTCGAGGATCGTAAAACGGTTAATGCTGACTGGTATACCACTGTCTGTTTACCAGAAGTCATCGGCGAGTTTCGAAAAAATAACCCAAGACGTCGTATAAGACTGCATCACGATAATGCGAGCTCGCACACCGCCCGGCAAACAATTGCGTTTTTAAAAGAGCAAAACGTCGAAATTCTGGAACACCCGCCGCACAGTCCAGACTTAAGCCCTAACGATTTTTTTACTTTTCCAAAAATCAAGCAACGACTTCGTGGTCAACGGTACCAGACGCCTGAAGAAGCCGTTGAGGCATACAAAACGGCCATTTTGGAGACCCCGACTTCGGACTGGAATAAGTGTTTCGAAAACTGGTTCGATCGAATGAAAAAGTGTATTACATATCACGGTGATTACTTTGAAAAACAATAAATACCATTTAACACTTAAATTGTCTTTAGTTTTTCCAAACGACACAACTTAAAAGGCAGCCCTCGTATTAGCCAATGTAGTTTGCTCTTGACAAATTGACTGTCATCCAATCACAAGATTTTAAGGAAAGAATTAAGTGTAAGTAATATATTTTGTGGTTATTTGTTTAGATTGGGTAAATGTGAGGTGATGTCATTAGTTTAACGATGATTGAATAAAATAACAAATTAGATAAAACAAAGTAAAAGTAAGTTGTATGTTTAGATCGGTGCACCTGGCGTTCCGTAGTCTCTGCCTACCCCATTGGGATACAGGCGTGAAAACAAAGTTAGTACATACATACATAAACTCACGCCTTTATTCCCAGAGTGGGGTAGGCAGAGCTACAGAATTACCAACAACTCTAAAAACTTGTTGATAATTCTGTAACCACATTTTGCACACTTAGTAACAAAGTTAGTGATTACGCTTTATCAGTCAGATACAACACTTAAAATTACTAGTCTCCATATTTAAATGGTCATTACAGACAAGAAAAATGAAATACAACAATACTGACTATATAGGGGCTTTCAGCTTAGCTTGTCTTTTCCCCTATTGCTAACATTATGATAGCTCTTGAGGGGTTATTATTACACAAAAGATCCCATAGGGCCGAAGTGTAGAATCATAGAATCTTGAAATCAGTTATTTCTATCAAAATCATTACAATTATAAGGAGGTTAGTAGGTAACCGTTTTGCGGGACCCTATTTACAAATATTATAATATGGTTTTTTTTTTTATTTAATACTATATTGGAAAAAAGTGCCTGCTGTTTTTTTATTAGATTCTTAAAACTAGTATTACTTTTACCAACATTGCTCTCAGTTACTAGTAACGAACTCTTTTTCATTGGGACTCGTATACTCGTCCGTTACATGTATTATGATCGTTAAATTCATAAAAACACAACACAGCTCTCTCACCATTCAATTATAACTTCTGTAAATTAACTAATAAAACAAATATTTAATTAAAGATTTTAAGTATTATTGGAGTTAACAGCTAAAGGAACATAGCACAATCGATTTAAAACTCCATATTAATAATAACATATTCGGTACCGCAATATAAAGATTATATGAAATTTTACCGCGCTAGTCGTGTCACTGGCATGCAATAACACCGGACACTTCATAAAACGGCACGCGAGACCCCCCACGAGTCGATAATGCGATTATACTCGCATGTATCGATTATTCGTCATTCGTATCGATTATTGAGCCACTTTCACCGCAGTGTGAATGTCAAAGCCTGACGCCATTAAAAGTGTATCGGGACGTAATCGCGTCAAGTTTTGTTCATTATTAATCCCTTTTGTAACTGACTGGTGGCTTAAGCCTTTGTGATGGTTAATGAAATAAACAAGCGTGCTCTGCTTATGATATCATGAACTGTTGTCTTACTGTCACAGATGTTGACGCTTGTTTTGAAATAGTAGGTAGCTGTTCTTAAGACTGCACCGAGCAAATGTCGAGCGTACAGAGCGGATGTACAGTGGCGCCCTCTTTACTTTTATGGTGTTTTCTACTGAACCAAAGAATTTCCTTGCAATCAGACGATACGTTTTTGTAGCGCAAGTCAAAACGCAATTTATGGGATACGTGACACACTTTAATAACAATTACCCTTTGAGTAGTCAGCTTAATTTGAAGGTTGATAACTTGAAGGTGAATTGTTATTAAACTATGTGATATACCGTATAAGTTGTGTTTTCATTTGTAGTACAAAAACCTACCTACCAATTTTAAGAAAATACTTTAGTTTATTAGAAAACACAATAATAGTAATGAGGGCGCCACTGTACATCCAGAGTCTTAAGGGAAATCACCTCTTTACTATTGTTGTTGTACGTTAACAGGTCGAATGGTACGTATTTCCTGTGCCCTTCAAATGTATAATGAATGGCTCTTAAAAAAAACCCATTCGCAAAGATTGAGTTGGAGCTCTGCTACAAAGTGGGATTCAAAATCCGTTACAAAAGTACGTGCGTCGCAAATTGAATTAAAAAACAAAAAACCCCCTTCAAAAACGCAAAAAATAACGTCTTTTAAAGTATTATGCGACGGCGACTTCAGTTGGACTGACCTATTTCTTTACCGACAATTTTCAAAGAAGATAGTTTTTGCGTTTTGGAGGCAGTTTTTTTATACGATTTATTTTATTTTATATACTTTTTAGTGATCTTAATAACCTGTTATGTAGTCCCAGTTCTAAGTTCAAGCAACGCCGCGGGGAAGTCATACATATTTAAAAAAAAAGTCCTTTGTTATAGTCGCTCATGAGTCTCATGACCCATTTATCTTAATCGAGATATCTTATCGCTACCCTTGAAATAGGTACCGTCGAGGAGTTTCGGTGGGCATGTGGTATTTATTTATCATCAGTTCCAAGTCACCAAATAATACTTTCTGAATGCAAATGCTGGACTTGTTACTAAAATCACTATACGTATGCAAATACTTGAGGAGTTCCCTTGAGGATTCCATCATCAGTCAGATTCAGATTTGGTGACAATGGGAACACCTCGGAAGTAAACTCTATCAAACCGGTTTTTTTTTTGTAAATCGGGTCCAAATTGACGGAGAAATTAAAAAAAAAAAATCATGAAGCGGAAAAATAACCTCCTTCCTTATTTAAGAAAGTTCTGTTAGCAACAAGAATCCAATCTTATAATCCAACACTATAGTCCCTTCCCTTTGAACACTTGGAACGAGAAGTCACTCAAGTATATTCCATAAACCTTTATATTTGTCAAGTGTATTTTAGGCCTTTACAGCCATCCAAAAATTGCCATAGCGGACGGTATTTCACGTCCACACGGCGGGGTATTGGTAAAGTTTTCAACTAGCAATAATCGCACCTCGGATTAACCTCATTGGTTACGATATTGCCTCTGCGCAAAGTTAACATTACTTTCGAACGCGAGCCGCGCCATGAAACTCGTGGAACCAAACGCTTGCGCGATCTAACTCGACACCAGCGCCATCTACTGTGATTTTTGGAACTAAATCATAGTATGTTTCACCGCCATCTTGAAATGTTATCATCATTAATTTATGCTAAAAGAGGCCGGTTATTTGATACTTTTATTTGGATAACGTCCTTTGTAAATGTTTTCTTCATTGAGATTGTCTTCTCTTCTGTTAGTGCCATCTCCTACCGGAGGTCGGCGATCATAATGGCTATCTTCACCCTGTCTACTGCCGCTCTGAATAAAGACCTCGTGCTCATTCCGAACCACTGTCTGAGGTTTTTAAGCCAAGATATCTTTCGTCTGCCTGGTGATCGGCGTCCTTCAACTTTTCCCTGAATTGAGATTGTACAGTAGTTAAACAAAATGGCCATTTTAATTGTTTTTAGAGGACAAAAGTGGTCAGGCCGTAGCTAATGCCGCGAAAATGCTTGCACGTAGCGTTTTCTCAGAGGATGTTATGAATGGGGCTGGTTGGAGTCACGACTGTGTATTGTGGGTTTTTTGTCCGGAGCCTTGCCTTCCGTGTCGGAGGTCGGCTGACCGGGCGGTTTTCCAATGGTATCGACATATTTTGTAACAATAAAAACTTGTGGCATTCTTTCGTTTAATAATAAATAAATAATAAATAAATATCAGGGGACAATGTCACACCAATTGACCTAGTCCCAAACTAAGCTCAAGGCTTGTATTATGGGTACTAGACAACGATATAAATACTTATATAGAGAAATACATACTTAAATATATAGAAAACATCCATGACTCAGGAACAAATATTCGCGCTCATCACACTAATATGCCCTTACCGGGATTTGAACCCAGGACCGCTAGCTTCGTAGGCAGGGTCACTACCAACTAGGCCAGCGCGTCGTCAAATGGCATTTTTGATGAGTTTGATAGGGACATAGTAAATTCGTTGAAATTTTTTAATTGGTACATACACTCTTTGCAAAAAACCTTTAAATTATCAACTGAATTCACGATTTTAAAATTAAAATGTTTATTCACAATAATAATATTGTAAGCAATTTGAATCATGCAATGATGCTTAAGGGAACTTCGAAAACCAAGAAATGGATATTTTTACAATAACAAATTGATTGCTATTTATTTTATTCATGTTATTTCATTTATCTCTACTTTAATTAAACAACGATATACCAGCACATCAATATAATCACGAAATGATTTACTAGTCTTCAATAATCATTGATCTTAATCGACCATGCCCACTAATCCCTAATCTTGCATGGTCCTTTAAGCAACCACGCTACTGAACAGCTTAAAGTAATGTCGACACATTGAGGTGACCATTGGCAAACGCCAGGTCCTCAAGTCGTGACCCGACGCGCTCGATCGGTCACGACGGCGGTCACTCTCCCCCTACTGAATGACAGTTACCCCCAACAAAAAACTATATCCACAAAAATACTATAAAGAAAGCCGAAGACATTATTAACCGTGCAATCACGAGTTGGACATAATTTTCGTTTATTAACTAAGAGATTTTTTGTTGATTGCGTTCCGGGAAAATATAGATTGTTGCATTGGACAATGACATCTCATGAAAATGGTTTGACGAATAAGTATTTAAGTTCTGTGTAGGTAAGTAATTTTAAAAGGACTACAAAGAACCTCATTTTTCAATATTTACTACATAGATCTATCTAATCAACAATCTTACATTTAACGGTGTTTATAGATTCATCATACGAAACCAAAGCACGTAACTAGAAAATAAACATAATACTAAAAATACTAATGATTTTCTTATTTTTACAAGCTTCAATGGCCACATTATATCGGAACAAAACATTTAGACGATCGATTTAAATCAATAACTAAGTAAATTTGGCTCTGTTTTGCTTTGAAAGTTTTGAAACAAGAAAGACAAAAAACATTGTCCTGTGCGAGAGCACAATACGTGAAAAGGACAGAGATATTAGACCTATAGCTCTATCCTGTTCCCTGACTGGAACATGGCAGTTTTAACACGTCATAAATATAGCCACAGGACTATGTCAAAGTAATGTATTTAATTTAAACGTAAGGCACTTCTTATAATTTTACTAGCGACCCGCCCTCGCTTCGCTTCGGTCTATGTGAGTTTTCTGTAACACCCGTACATAAACCAGAATCTATTATACATATAAACCTTCCTCTTGAATCACTCTATCTATTAAAAAAACCAGCATCAAAATCCTTTGCGTTGTTTTAAAGATCTAAGCATACATAGGGACATACAGCGAGAAGCGACTTTGTTTTATACTATGTAGTGATTTACAATTACAATGTCACTTTGACATGGTCCTTAGTTGCCTACGAATCAAACGGTCGAATGTACATTTACAATGACTAATGACTACTTATACCGATTACGTTATTACGCAACGGAATCAGTTCATTTGGCCCATTGTCTCTCCCGACCCGTATTAATTGCGGGCTCAAGGAAGATCGGTATCGGGCCGATCGCGTGTCACGGCCATACTATCTAATTATGGAGGTCATGTATGCTGTCAAAACGTCTGGAAATAGGAGCAGTTCTAACGCAACTTAGCCGAGGTGTATGACGGGCCAGTATAACTTGATACTAGATTTCTAAGCAATATACAGGTGGCTCATTCAAATCGGTCAGTATGGGAAAGTCTGAAACTATAAGACATACGAAGATTTGTTCTTAGGAACCATGTCACCGATTTTGATAAAAGCTAGGTCTTAAGCAGTAAATGTTTCTAAGAAACATGATGTTTAAAATGAATAAAATGCATTGTTTTCATATACTTTAATTTATCATAGTAGGTGTTCGAAGTGACCACCGTTTTTTTCAATACAATATTCAACACGTTTAGGTAAAAACAATTTTACATGCCTGAACTTGTTGAATATTGTAACGGTGGTCACTTCGAACATCTATTAAAATAAATTAAAATTATGTGAAAACAATGCATTTTCTGGATTTTAGACATCATGTTTCTTAGAAACATTTACTGCTTAAGACCTACACAATCGATATCTGAATAGAAATAGTGTACGTTTATTTTTTCAAAACAACCGGGTTCGATTCCCTAGCTGGGTACAGTTTTTTTTCAAATGTACGAGTATGAATGCAGTTTTTCTTTTTATCAAAATCGGTGACATGGTTCCTAAGAACAAATCTTCGTATATCTTATAGTTTCAGACTTTCCCATACTGACCGATTTGAATGAGCCATCCTGTATAGAGAGAGACCCTGATCCAGTTGGTTGCTTTTATCTAACAGTTGTGTTAGTTATGATAAGGATAGGGATGATATCGTCGGTAGCTTACGGTATCGACTCGTGATTGCGAGATACCGAGTTCGATCCTTAGCGATTGCTAATGTACAGATTGTACAGTCGATTAAAAAGTAATGTTTCCTCTTTTGCACCATGGAACACGACGTAGAACATGGACAAATAAGTTTATTAAAGTAGATTTATTTTAATGAATTTTGTGACAGGAAACTTGTTCATTCGGAAAACTTAATGCGTTACAGCGGTAATTGCATGAAAGCCCATGTGGTTGAAGTGTATCTAAAACAGCGGTTCTTGATTTGAATTATTCTGCCTGTGGCGTTTTTGGGTATTTACTAGTTTGTTATATTCTAAAAGTAAACGTAGGAATGTTTCACAGTGTATGTATTTATTGCCTTACTTCCTTATAAAAAGGAGGACACCTAGCGCCATCTATCGGAAATTTTAGGTACTGTTTATACTACCAAACTATAGTAAACACAGTAAAACGAGAATTAATAGTATTAATAACACTAGCTTATAAATATGTTCATTAAATAAATGCATTTTTTTACATGCATTATTGCACCATACCCAAATAAGACAATGGGCAGCGGTTAACATAGCCGGCCGGGTCACGCACCCAAGTGACCCAGATTTGGGGCCACTGGCTACCTACAACGCGACTACATGTGGGTCATAGGTTTAATAAGGGCTTTTACAATTCGATGCAATAGTGGTAAAGTCCAGGACTTTAAATGTTGTCACTCTCCGTAGAACCTTGTCAAACAAAGCAGAAAACAAAAATATTATTTGATATGTTGTCATTACTACCAGGACAACAGAGTTATGCAGCTATAGTACTATAATCGGTACGGTCAGCCTTATATGTACATTTTAGTTCTTTGTCACCTTAACGTCATGTTTGAACTGCTGCACTAATTTGTCAAAGGCGTTAAAGCGACAAGGTATAAAAGTGTGCAGTTACCTATAGAGCCGACTGTACTATTTGTCTTATATCTTATAATATATAAAAAACGTTACACTTATATTATAGTAATAATGATGATTATATAAAGACAAATAAAAATCTATTTGGCAGGCAACTAGCACCATCTAGTGTGCACAAGTTGAACTAAAATTTGTCTCTAAGATAACATCGCTTTATTATCACTAGGGCGATCATAACATAACGAACTGGTTCATATAACGATGTTATAAGTTATTTAGAGGCTTTTACTCATTATTCGCATAGTTAACTAAATACTAATAAAAATTACAGGGTAACCGCGATATCCTTTCAATTAAGTAAAAAAAAAAATGATGTTTCAGCCATACACATGCCATTGCCATAAGTGCAAAAGAGACAATAATAAATAGCATACGAATCTACAAACTAAGGTACTATCTCAATCGCACGTGTGTCGCAGCAGTACAAAAAGGTCATGGCTCAGCGTATAGTATTGCTCTAGTGAGCAAAATACTGGGTTTCTGCCACAACCCCGGGATACAACAAAGCCATTATGTTGAATAGAAGGGAGTAAACGGCATATACAATTGAAAGGGTAATGCGATCATCCAAATATTGGTAAATACCTAGTGATTGTAGAATTATCACCTCCTGCCCGGTGATAATAATCGGTAGGTACCAAGCCAACAGCAGGATTATTCCCCAAAATTGTTTGGTTATGTTTATTTTTTATTGAACTTTCAGAAACGAGTAAATTTAAAAAAACATTAAATCTCGAACAAAGGAAGTAAGTAAAAAATATATCTGTGAAGCTAAAATTTGTAAGAAATAACGAAGTACGACCCTTACAATTTTAAAGTGTTACCGATATTGCATACAAACTTATCCCGCGATTGCATCCCCTATTTGATACGTACTTATAGTAAAAACATAATGTTAAATCGGCTAAGATATTTCTACTAGGCCGGCAACTAGCACCATCTAGTGTGCAGAAGTTGAACTAAAAGTCCTGTATAGTACAACTTGATTTTCTTGATTAACACTAAAACGTACTTAACGTAACGAACTGGATCAAAATTAAAACAATCCTATAGGATTGTTTGGCTATTTAATGACTTTTAGTCGCTATTAGTTAGTTTACCAATTAAAACAGGTTATACATTAGGGACAACTAGCGCCATCTAGTATAGGGTAGAGGTAACTACCTTTCAATAAATACGTTTAGTTCTGAAAGGTTTTAAAAATGTGCGAATTTGTAAATATTGAACAGAATTAAAGCGTCATTAATTAATTGGTAAATAAAACTTTGTTAAGTAGGTAAAATGACATTTCTTCATACTAAATATTGTATACACGTTGCACGTGTTGTTTGTGCACGTTGAAGTCTTTTGTTTCCAAAACCTTCAAATAAAATGTCAAAATCCAAATTACGAATAATTCAAAAGGAGTAAAAATGGATTTACAATTATAACTTTCATAAAAAAATTAACAATACAGTGTGTAAATGGAATACGAGCAAACATTTAAACTAGACGTAGGTTATAGCTCTACAAGTCATGTAAATGTGGAATTTCGTTAATAACTCTAATACATAGAGCGCAATTAATTTTTAAAGGTCCCATCGAGCAGCAATGTATAATGCATAACTTTTTCAGACCTTTCGTATATCGGCAGCCAAACTAGCGTAATTATGGCATTTAACGTGAAAAATTAGAATTGTTCTCTAAACAAAAACGTTTTATTTTGTATTATTATTGATTTTAACGTGAAACGATCATAATTTAATGCACCCATGCACGTAAATTGTCGTACATACTACTTACTTATCTTTACTAGGTATCCAGTGTGTCATCTATCACACACATACATTATTCACACATTATTGACATGATCTTTTTTGTGGGCTTGGTTTTATTAATGGATAATATTGCATTTACAGATTATGTATTAATTTAGCGGATTTAATGTGGTATTTATCAACAAAGAAATGTAACTGTCAAAAGAGTCATGACCTGTGGTAATCAATTCAGATGACCATAGACGAAGAAGTTGTATTGTACCTACCTACATACTTCTTTATTATGAAAACAGTTTAGATATGAGGAATTGCACTACTGCATACAGAAAACCCATCATGTAGTAAAAAAGGATAACAGAACTATGACATAAAATATGCTGGAAAACAGTTACATAAATCTAAAATGCCGCGACCATCTAATTTTAGTGCTCAGGAATTGAGTGATATGATTTTAGCATATGGTGAAGCTCAACAAAATGGAAACAGAGCGTTAAGTTTGTACAGAGAGCGGTTCCCGAATCGCAGAGTTCCGAGTAGCGCTCGAGTGATTGTGAACGCATTACAGCGAGTTCGAGAGGATTTGCCTGTGACCGGAAGAACTGATGGTGCAGCAGTGAATCGAGAGGTTCCCGTTCAAACAGAAGATCGAATACTGCTCCATTTTTCGTCTAACCCAGAGGATAGTACCAGGAATGCTGGGCGACGCTTTAATGTGAGTCAAACGGTGGTGCACAATATCCTCAAGCGCGACAAGCAACATCCTTACAAATTTTTAAAGGCTCACGCTTTGCTCTCCAGGGACTTGCCGCCACGAATTGCACTTTGTCAGTGGTTGCTCAGCCAACATCGAGAAGGCGGCGATTTTTTGGCCAAGATAATCTGGACTGATGAGAGTACATTCACACGGAATGGGGTCTGGAACCAGCGTAACAGTCATTACTGGTCACGGGTAAATCCTCACAATTTAAAAGAAACTGGGCACCAGTATCGTTGGGCTGTAAACGTTTGGGCTGCGATTCATGGCAATCGTATTATCGGGCCTATTTTTATCGACGGTAACCTAAACACAGACAAGTTTATACAGCTTCTGAATGGGCCTTTAGCAGACTACGTTAATACGCTGCCCGAAGAAGAACGCCGGCAGACATGGCTGCAGCTGGATGGTGCTCCGGCTCACTCGGCAATTCGCGTGCGAAATGTCCTCAATTCAATGTTTGAGGACAGGTGGCTCGGGAGGTTTGGCCCACGTCGCTGGGCGGCTCGTTCTCCCGATTTAACGCCACTCGATTTTTTTCTTTGGGGGGCAGTTAAGAACGAGGTGTACTCGGAACCTAGGACGTCGGTGGAACAGCTCAAAAACAAAATAACCGAAGTTTTTGAAAAACTGAGACAAACGACCGATCTCAGCCACGTCATAGACTCCATTAAACGACGCTGTGAAGCCTGTATTCAAGTACACGGTCGACACGTGGAGAACAGCTATCTCAGGCATGTACACCGGCGGCAGTGAAAATTTCAACAGTATCTTTTTTAGAGTACCAGTCAGTATGTTTGTAAATAAAATTAAATTTGATATTCGCGTTATTGTCCAGTTCGCCATTTACTCATTAAAGGTCTTAATGTCCCTTAGGAAGATCACCCATAGCATCTTTTTCAGCGATGAAATCACCATACAGTTGCAAAACCCGCGATACAGTCGCTGGTCGTAACCTTTGCACTGGTAAAGAACTACGCTTGTGTAAACGCAATACAGCAGTGTCACGATTTATTCAATCATCGTTACTGATCGAAAATAGTATCATAAATATGAGGTACCTAGGTTTAAGTTATGTTAGTTTTGCAGCTGGCCTGAAGGGCTAAAACGCCCAGAAATAGGAGCTCCGCGCCAGCGGAGATCCGTCAACCCTGTCAATTTGATATTGAAATAGAAATCATTGGTCAGTAGGACTACGCAGTAGAACCACGGGCAAAGAATGAGAATTTTTTACATTTATTAGTGGGATTAGTGGGATTAAGTACTTAAATGTTATTATTGTAGTATGCAAAACTTTGAATTAAGTAGGTGTCTAACTTCCTTCGGTACAATTATTCTGTAGAATAAAGATTAGATTAAAAGAAATGAAAGAAGTTACAAAGTTAACTCGGGCAAAGTACCGTGGATGTTTGTGTTTCAATCACGCAAAAACGGTTTAACGGTTTTGTAGGAATTCGACACCCACGGATCGACTTATTATGACTCATGACACATAGGACAGTTTTTATCTCGATATAAGCGATAAACAATTTCTACGTGGACAGACTCGCGGGCAAAAGCTAGTAAAAATTCAGCTTGAAACGAAAATATTTTTCATAGTGCCAATAAGATAGAAAACTCTTTTGGCAGGGCAGGTGAGTATAGCCAATGTTGACCTTATGTCATTACGAGTGGCCGTCAGTCACATAACCTAAAGTATCAATCAATGCTGTGTGCCTTGGTTGTTTGTTGATAGATTTTTATTAAGAAAAACGTTATAATTTTGCATTATTATGGAGAACAGGTATCTACATTGTCTTGTGATTTTACAATGGTTTCCCCTGATTTACATCGCTGAGTTTGGAACATCGTGGATCAACTAAGGATTAAACGAAGATATTTTTTTTTAATTTCTGTAAGTGTGAAGGAATCAGTATGTGCATGAACTAAGTGTTTTTTATTAAATTAAGAACAAAATAAAAAGCATTTCCACTGCTTTTCATTCTAAATAAGTTTTAAATACACATAACTACGACTGTGACCCGAGTCTAACCGAGTTTTCCCGAACCACTTGAAACCTTGTCAGTTGAAACGAAGATTTAAGTCGCAGTTAATTGCAGGTTAATTGAGTTATTTGTAATACATTGCGTGGCGAATTAATTAGTATGAAAAAAAATATTACAACTTAGGTTAACGATACACATGTTTTTATGTTAATTAGGATGCATATTAACCGTCGTTAAAATATTTGCTCGTATTGGATTTACACACTGTATAAACAATAAACTTTAAGAAATCGTTCAGTGTCTTGGTATGTACCAGGGCGGCTACGACCAGTAAAAAGTGGACGGTGGTTAATTAAACGAAAGTCAAGTTTTAAACAAATTAAACGTCTCTAAAGTTTGTTTTTTTAAGGTTGGAACAAACTTAAACTTCAATTTAAAACAAATGCAATCCTATGCAAATTGTTGCCAGCCCTGAGGACTAAGATGGAATGCATCTATGTTGGCAATTTCACCAGTTGTTTGATCCCCACACCGGAACACACCAATGCGAACACTGTTGCTCGGCGGTAGGTTAAAGGATAAGAGTGTTTTTTTGTTTTGTTTTCACGGCGCCTCTCCACAGAGATAATTTGTAGTCCGGAAGTCTACTAACTACTTTTTAATTGCGATTGGACAGTTCCCGAGTAAAAAGGTGTCGCAGGCAAAAGTCAGTCAACTTTAAAATAGAGATTTCATTCCCCAATCGGAGTAGATAAAAATTTGAATGACACATAATGGCGCCCTACGCAACTATACTATCTACACTTGAATGAGCGATCAATCCAGCAATTATCACAAAAGTGCCAATGTAAACACTAATATACCGCCGCTCCACTTTCGTATCGTGATCAATGGATATATCGTAATTTATATCCGGTCTGTCCGTCTGTCCAACCGCCATTGTTCTCTGCGGGCGATCAATCACAATTACGGATGTGGTTTAATCACGTTTTATACAATTAATCGATTTTAATACGCCCAAGGTTAATTTGGAATCCATTTCCATAAGTCGTTTGCAATGGCTCCGCTGTTTTAGCAGATCCGCAATCGTCCGGTGGATTGTTTTAATCGCTGTATAAATCAAATGCTAAATAGATTTCATGGATACATAAATCAATCATTATTGGTAGCAAGTTAATGAAAGGTTATTTATAGTTGAGCATTGTGACACAAAACATAACTTGTGCTTGATTGCGAACTTTATAAATACCTACATTAATTGACGAACAATCTTGCTTATTCTAACTTCAATGTACAGTAAAATATGGAAAGTAGATGAAAGTCAAGGAATCAAACATTGTTAGATTTTTAATGAAATTTGTAGTCATGCAAAAAAAACCATACGTTTGTATTTGTTAATTATGTCCAATTTTAGAAACATCACCTTTTTTTAACTTATTAATACTTTGTTACTGACGTCGGTAATAGTGTTAGGTACAGTCAACAAAATGGATGGCTTTGTAGTAGACTGTACTTACATACCACCGTAGAGTAGAAAAAAATTCAATCAGATGGTCTCACTTGCATTAAAAGTATTTTCAATACCTCATTTTACAACCAACAACTATCCCGAAGGGCATCTCGCATAGCAAACGAAATAAATAACTTCTGACACAATTAGGATGCACTATTCTGGGGTTCAAAAGAAAAAGGCAGTATAAGAGTATAAAGTCCGTAAGCAGCGACGCGCATATTGCCTTTATGCTTTGATAGCTAGTATTGCTCTCTAATAGACGCTAGAATAGGACATAGATTGTATTTGAGCGCTGGAAAAGGGTAAAAGTACAGCCCGAGGGTATTCATATAAAAGGTTAGGAGATTTGAAAACAATTTGTTTCTATTAACGTTTACGGTGCGATAGTAAGGTTGCCTTTTTAGACTACTAGTAGTTAATTAACTAAAGCCTATTAATGTGTTATTGAATTGCAAGCGCTAAATAATAAATTACTGGCTGGCTATCTGGAAAACTTAAATATTACAATGACCTATTTTCTTTATTACGTGTAGAGTAAAGACTCCTATCCTGTCATCCTTTAACTTAACTTACTAATAGGTTATTTCCTAATAAACTAAATTAAATATGTAATATTCAATACTCGACAAAACAAATCTAAGCATATTTTAAATAACGTGAAAAAAAATATTCTCGAAAAAATGGATCATGTTGCCAATTTTGCTACAAACAGCGCTTATTCCAAACTCATTTGATCAACCTCCATAAATCAATTCGGCCCACAGATTAATTAACAAAGACACTAACAGCATTCAAAGGCTACATGTATTACAAATAAACGCAAGAGCGCAAGTGAACGACTGACAGCTAACAAAACGCAAGAGTGTCACTGGCAGAATAAATCGAGCACGGGAATAATGCATTTCGCTCGTCCCCGTTTTCGACTCGGTGTTCTGGGGCGCTGCATCTTGATACGGTTTCGTGGGAACACCGAGCAGTTCTAATTTATTGCATAGCGCTTGCATGCGACTGACGACTCTATCCTGCGGTCGTGTATGAGAAATAACGCCTAAATCTAGTGCAGGGAAGGTGGATGTCGGTTTTTCAGAGATTAGGCAGGAGGTGGTCTAAACGTGAAATCGTTTATATTTCTATCAATTTTTTACGAAGTTTTATAGATGCTTAAACGGACATGAAGAAAGAAAAAAAAAGATCGTTTAGTTTAGTCACTTAGGTAGCTTACAATTAAGTTCATAAATTAATAATTAAATAAATAAATAAATATACAGGTATTGCTGCATACTAGACAACTAAAAAAATAGCCCATCCTTCCATATCAGAATCTATTCCACATTGTTTAAAACGGTTTCCAAAACCATTATTGTTGACGGTATAGGAGTTCTCACTCACAAGTAAATGAGAGCTGCAATAATGTCAACAAAATAATTACACACATTAAAATTGACATTAAAAATTGCCTCTAAAAATTTTCAAACGGAGACTCAGAAATTGGTTAACTTGAAACCACTTGAAACCACTTAAACTGTAAACGACTTTTTTATACCACATTTTAATCAAATAAAGAATATTTGATTTGATTTCGATTTGATTTACAATAAAGAAGCAGGAGGGCTTGAACATAGTGGAATCGAAGCCGTGACATTGTTCATTTCGAAACTTTTTAAAATATATTTCTACATTTTTTTGTTTTCTGCTTGCATCCTTATTTACAAACGACTTTTAAAAACAACGAAGTCAACTCTACATAATTCTATTGATTGTATTGTAACATAATCCGTTATCAAGGATCCAATCCGTTGCGCAACCTCACAAAATATCGTGTCATGGTTTTCCCTTACACGGCATCAGTAACTCAGATTTCAAAACCATCTACCCTTCCATCCATCGGCATAAATAAATACGAACATGCCAAATGGAGCACGAACCTCGCTTATACTAGTTAATTTAAACGACAGTTGCATCGTCAAAATGTGCATCAAAAACATAAATAGCTGTGCACTTTATGGGAGCAACATAAGAGCGGTTATTGATTGTGTTTGGTAAGATCCGCTACCTCTTTGATGTAAGATGTAAGACAGTTTACAAGTGTTTATTCTGTAATAATTTATAGAGATCGTTGTACGATGGCGGTTTGGCGTTATTTTATTAAGTGAAGTGTCTAAAGAAAACAAAAAAACAGACACACACACAAAAGGGAAATAACCGTGTAAAATTATACAGGATAGAAAGTTCTGATGGATCATTAAGTTATGATTTATGATAATCGATAACAGTTCACAGTAAATTCGTCAAGATTGCATTTCTTTTAAAAAATGAAATAGTCTCCAGACCTACTAGATAAATCACAAATAGGAAAAAAAACAAGTGATTAAAAACATGCTTTTTTTACACATTACTTCTTGCCTTCATCCCCAGGGTGGGGTAGGCAAAGCTACAAAATTATCAACAACTAAATTTTTTTGTGGATAACTCTGTAACCACATTTTGCACAGTTAGGCTTTTTTAAACCAGTACGTTTAATTCACTAGATTAACAAAACACGACGGTAAATAGGTATTTACAGTTACAGAAAAAAAGCGGGTTGGCAAATGAAACAGTTGGGAAACGATACCTTTTGCCATATTTTTGCCAAAAGGAAGAGAAAGAGAACCCAATTTTCTACCCCGTATACCTCTAAAAGCACATGACTGAAACTAAGTCCGCTGCAAACTTTGAATTTTTGAATTTTACAGGAAATTTCTTTAAACGACCCAACAACAGACAATGCGTGTTTCCTGCAAGTCTATTCATTTTACACAGCACAATCTCATATAAAAACATTTCCACGCCATAAGTTACACGACAACAGAACACAAATTGATTCGTCTGCAAACTAGTGCCCGACAAGCAACGTACGTATTCGCACTCAAGCATTCGTTGTTGAGTGTACTCGTAAGACATTCGCACTGGCCCGGTTGATTCATGATTCATTCGGAACGTGCCATTCATGTACGACATCCGAAACATATCGGGTACATGAGTCCTACGTTAACATACTGAGCCTTGGTTAAAATGCAGGCAGATATAGTTTCCTGCAAACAATTACAAATGTAATAGACATGAGACTGTGTTTTATATAAGTGGAAGCCAAACATGCAACTTGGATACCTGATAGGAAGTAATCACTGCCACATACTCGTATGAACTCCAGCAACTCAAGCGGGTTTGTCGGTCCGTTGTCGGTTTTTAAGGGATATAAAAGACAATACGTCCGATATCATCCTCAGCATGATAGGGAGCAGAGTAGACTGCCCTTACATGCGTCATTGTTGTTGGCTACATGCCGCTTACAATTAGTGTAATGTGTAATTTGTTCCTAACAATTAGGATTAGGGAACTACTAACAATATATGAGTGTAAATTTACTCGAAATAAATGATTCTATTCTATTCAAAGCACCACTATTTATAAAGCCCAGCCGATAAAAAAAAAATGCAGACACATTTCACAACCATGAAGTTTCTGAATATGGATAATGTTGCAGTCAAACAATGTTGTTATTACTATTCGTTCAAACGCAACAAATAAGTTTAGCATTATTGTACCGCTGTCAACAATGTCAATAGTCAGAAATTTCATGGTCGTGCAATGTGTCAGGATTGACTTCTTATCTGCCCAGTACTGTAAGTGTTATTTTCGAGCAAGGAACAAATAAAAAAAGGAAACGGGAACTTTCAAACATGATTGATATTTTTTTACGTCGGTTAAAAAAATATCGTAGAAATCAGTCTTGAAACGAGCGAGAAACTTTACCACCCGGAGCTATATTCGTATCGATTTTTTTTGACAGATACGCGACGCGATTTAATCACCGCCTCACATCAATTTTGCTTATCTAAAATATGTTAGTTTGGGAAGTGATAATTTGTGCTTCATTAGTAAAACTGTGTACTCATTAGATAAATTTAATCGTATAGACCAGAAGGGCTATTGCCTCACACTCGCAATCGCAATTGTTTTCATTTTGAAAATCGAAGGCTTATCTGCATACAAAATGAAAACAATTCTTCCGCATTGAAGTCAATTGTCTAGTCTTATAACTGATTTTAACCAATAAGACTGTAGAATATAAACGTGAATATAATACGATTGGTGTGTTTCTTCGAGTTTAATATGCAGTTATTCCTTATCCCGTCCGATCCGACATATAAATAGTCGAACAGGCTCCAGGAAATTATTTAAAACACCCTGCTTTGCATTTGATCCAGTGACTTGTCATAAATAAACACACGCGATTACGTAATTAAAACATAAATTTATACCGCAGATATAACGATATATCGCGAATGGTGTAAACGTCAACATTATGGATACCTTCATGAAATACCGACGCCGCAGATTCAATCAGCAATATTATCGGAGGAAGTTATATATTTCAGGATGATTTGCTGCCGATATATAATTTCTAGACGACGATAAAACAATATAGTTTGATAAACGCTGTGTAAAGTCGCTAGCGCAATGCTTTAGGAGTAAAACCATTTATCAGGAACCTTTAAAGTACAGTTTAACGAGTTAGAAATTTCTATTACAAGCTGGAAGGCTGTATTAAGGTATCTGATTGAGAAGAGTAGATTCAATATATCTTTCCGGGCGTTAATAGCGCTGGAAGTATCGACTCCCCTATTATTTTGTCAAGGCGCGAATTTATAGATGGCAGCGGTAACGGTAAACTGTGTCGGCGCTAAAGGAACTCGCTCGTGGTGTGTTACATAGGGCGTTTGTTGGTGTTCATACGACAGCGATACTATCGCATCAGACGGGGTTTGGATAAGCAACGAGCTCATACTTTATAGAACTGCGGCGATACATTACAGAGCTAACTGATACTGATAGCAGACAATAGAAGTCTTCTTGCTGAGACGGTAGGAATCATGAAAGTCTCACTGACACACTTAGCCGCACTACTTTAGAAACGAAAGCACTCATTGTGGCCGCGTTTGTAAAGCAAATATGTTTAAAAAGGCCTATTGAAGTGGTGGCGAGTGTTAATCAAACATCGGGCTCTGCTGACCGCAGCGGTGTTATTCTCTAAAGCGAAGGCGAGTTCGCTCGATCGACCTATCCTAACTTGACCTCGGCGTGCGTTATGATTGTGTGGCGATTTGTGTCAGTGGCGCTGGTTAAACGAGGCTTTAGAACCAGTGTTGTAGATACCAATTATCATGCTATCCTAGTGCGTTGAGGACGCATGTTAGGCCAGACGCCATATCTTTATGTAGTCGCTTCCCGCTGTCAGTTCCTCTGTAAGTACTGTTAGATCTTTCAAAGTACATAACGTATTTTAATGCAGTTTTCATCAATATATAGAGGTATTCAAGGGGAAGGTTATGTTTTATGTATAGTAAGTTCTAAATTATGTAAGTACAGAAAACTCACATAAACCAAAGCGAAGCGAGGGCGGGTCGCTAGTTAAGTCTAAGCTGTCAAAACGAGAAAAGTTCCAGCTAATGAAAGTTACAGAGATATAACTTTCACTGACTGGCAGGTTTTGAAGAGACTCCCCTGTGCTCTGTTAAAGAATACCACCAAAGCTCGTAAGTTTTCCTCGCATCGCCGCAAGAGCCTAACGAGCGATTTCACGGCGCGCGCATCCTTTCGCCACGGCTGTCGGCCCTCGATCACGCCGCCATCTTGCCTGCGCATGCGACAGATTTGTTGCGTCACACGAGCAACAATATGGCGGATCGTGTTACACTGCCCTAAATCTCTTTGTTCTTTGAATTGCATACGAGCTGAGAGTGTTTGTAAATATTATTGGATTAGGTTAGTTGCATCTTTGATCGATGTTGGTTGGCAATCCTGAGTTAACAGCAATGAGGAGCTTATTTCATCAAATCGCTACTATGCTGCTTGTTTGGTAATGTGCGTTTTGCATGAACATGAGTTTAAATTCCACCTAGGATCTGTGAGTTATTCAGATCATCGATAAGAGACCTGAAAAATCTAACCTGAAAAGTTTTTGCCACTACTATGAAGTCAGCTTACTAGCTTAGTATACTTATTAGCCCGAACATCTGAAAATATTCAAATTATGAAAGTCGATGCCGGCTGTTAGGCAATGCCTTCAAAGGAACATCCGCGTCTATGTTGATGATATGGTTGCTCATTTACACGTTTCTTAGGCGAGATCATAATCATGCGCACGATCAACTTACTTTATTGACGTTATGGCGCTTCGGTACCGTAACATTTCATAATTATATACCTACTAGCTTTTGCCTGACGAGTCGAACTTGATTCATTTTCATGAACTACTTGTGTACCATTTTTGTTTCATTCCGTGCCTGCCGTGTGGAAGGGACGATTGTCCTCAAAATTGTTCAGACTTTTTATTTTAGTGGGTTTTCAATGGTTCTGTTTTCACGACGTAGCTGAAAAAAACTGTTAAATATGCGTAATTTAACATTTGGTTCGGCTTGTTGCTTTACCTTTTATTTTTATATTTTCAAAGTATCATTAAATGTCGAATAAGCCTTGGCCTTATTCCATTTTTTCCATAAAACCAATTCGTTTAAAATGATACACACAACATAACAAATCACATATCCTGACACAACGCGTACAACAAAATTCCGATCCTGTAACATTCCCAATATTGCCATCGCTATCCTTTCCCCCCAATACTATCGCAATCAAAGAGCGATAGGGACAGATGTTTTTCACGCCTTATAGTCTACAAGTGTTATGTTTGGACACGCACCGAGACGCGACAAGTCGCGATAACATCGGCGCGTGCGACGCTGTACATTATACAGTTACCGGCTTAATGGCCACTGAATTAATTTATAAATTATGGGACCTTGATTGAAAGTTATCTGTTCGGGAATAGACTCAGATTAATCGCCCACCATGCTGATTACTAAGCTATGGTATAGGAGACGCCGAGGAATTAGTAGAGCGGAGATATACCTACATGGATATAGGTACAAAGGTCTTTGATTGCCATTTGAAAGAAAGAAAATAGTACATTATTGCCTAGGCGCGGAAAGTAAGGGGTTTCCTGACGAGGTTAAAAAATAGGTGTTAAAATACGAGTCAGGAAATCCTCGTTTCCGCCGAGGCAAATATAAAAATACATAAATATAATTAATTTTAAAAACCTTTGGCAATTTCGGAGAGAATGTTTGTTTGAAAACTACGAGTATTAGTTAAGATAGTTCCACGCACAACGAGCCGCGCCGCCGCCACCGCAGGCGCCCGGGCCGCCCCACACAGCACCCACAAGTTGGGTGAATGGGATTTTTTTCACGTTCCTTTCGAGTTTATATGCAATAGAGAGCACTTTTAATAAACAATATCGACATGGACGGAAAGTGTTTACATACGTTTATATTACTCCTAGGAGGAAAATAAGGCACTTCGCGTGTTCACAACTGGATTTGTCACGGAATTTGAAAGAAGTACCTTTTTCGCTCTTGTCACAGTGTGAATGATGATGATGTGATAAAAGATGTGTTGGAGATGTGAATACATCTTTCAGTTTCCCTTACTGTATGCCAATCGCATTTTTAATGGCATAGAGAAAGCCAACGAGCAAACACACCTGATGATAAGTAGCCTCTGAAGCTCATAGACATTGGCAATCTCAAGACCGCAAATGCGTTGTCAACCCTGACGACTTAGACTACCCCTATGCTAGTTATGTCAACGGTCTTACTGCCGCATCGGAACACAACGCGAACACTGTTGTTCGGCGCCAGATTAAAGGGTTAGATGATGGTAGCGATCTGGAACCTGCATCACTAAAACAGATAATACTCATCGACATAGTCGCATATCATATACCAACACTTCAATCGTTCCGAGAATGTAGGTATACCTATATGTACAGTAAAAGGAATTGATTCCTACACCATTTCGGTTTATGTCGTAGTGACGTTAATCAATCAAGACGTAAAAGAGACTTCATATAATTTTATTTACAGTGTCACTTTGGCATACCAAAGAGTGAAAAAAAAACGATGCAAAAAAACAAATGAAATACACCGTCCAAATAAAGATATTGTCACTGACAACTTCTAAAGATTATCTTCGTCGTAGGATGATAGGATCATTCGAAGGCTCCAGAAAACCGCCATGACTGGCCATTGTCAGTCCGAAGTGACAGTAGATGCGATAATCGTTTCACTTGCTATCGAATGACGAATCTGACCGAATCTATTGATTCTGTGGTCCACGGATTTGGAGAGGTCAATAGTTTTAACTTGACAGAATGACAGTGGCTATGAAATAATCGAGTTATATTTTAACTCTGTAATTTTATTATATTTTTAAAGTGAATCAATCGGGTTTTTTAAATTCTATAGTTGTGGTCTGGACCAGGTTTTGAGCCCGTACTACTGCAGGTATAAAATCTGTTATAGGTTACTCGTTAATTTAAAATTATAAATAATATATTTTTCACTTCTCATGCTCGTAAAGTCCTTCTTTATGCTGGGTATAGGCTGCATAAAATCGCATTTTATGCACTAGTGCATAAATGGTTGTCGTCATCTAGACTAAGACAATTAAGCCCTACAGCCAGACAGACGAGGTGACTACATTAAATAAACATGTTATTTGAATAAATTTACTTTAATTTTATTTATATTTGCATCGTAGTTGCATCTAACAAAAAATAAATTTAAAACTATTAAAAACAAGCATTATTAACAAGAACATTAAAAAATCAACGTAGGTATAAACTTGGCAGTATTGCGTTCGACCTAAGTCAAAAATCGCAAACAGAAAAAAATAAAAAAAATAGACAGAAATACAGTGGCGGGAAAGAGGTTTTGGACTATTAATTAGTTATTTTCTTTGCAAAACTTGTTGTGTTATGGAATTTAGTTAAAATGTCGTCTAGTGAAGAGGAAATAATGCTCACACCTAACACACTCATGGAAAAAAATGCAAAAGAACTTATTGAACAGACATTTTAATTAAAGTTTTTTTACATTATCAGTTATCACTGTTTTATTTCCTCGTAATCGAAGTGAAAAGCAGAGTGTATAACTCGATCTTAAAACCCATTTTATCCTCGACTTAATTATCCAACCGAGTCTCGAAAAAAAATGGTTTGTTTTATGCCCTTGTTGTACAATCTACTATTACATTTTAAAGTCTCCCTTACTTTATCATTAAATAGCTTACTTATTGTATAATCTCATCCAGGAAACTTTTTGGCGACCTATTCAGAATTTGGGAATAAACACACCAAAGTAATAAAGTTGCACAACAATGCAAATAAAGTACTATTAAGCTAACTATAAGAATTAGTTTATATTAGCATAAGACAGTTAAATCAGGTGGCGGATGAGACACAGCTTCGTTTCCGTGTATAAAAATACATCATAATATCCGTTAGGTAGATCATATTTAAAACTTTATAACTTTGAAATGATTTTTAATATCTTAATTATTAGGCAAATAATTAATTGTGCGTTTTTACCAAAAGCATGTTTGATTTTATCAATTGTCAATCCATCTATCGCTATCCCACTTCCTCACACATCTCAAATAACTTATCATTTTCATTTTTAGAAACACGAAAAAAGATGACTGTTAATAAATAAGTTAGATGAAATGTACGTCATTAGCCAAATCCAACTAAACACGGCAAAGATTTTCGCAGCCATTTTGAAAAAAAACTTGACATGAAGCGATCAGCCTAAGTCATTTCGGTAAGTAATGTGGGAATGCGCACGCGGCTTTGTCCCGCGCAGCTGCGCCGGCGCTCGATATAAATCATTTTCATAACTATAATGGACGATCTAAATTAGGATAGAAGCTTGTTTAGATCGTAATTAACGAACTCTGTTGAACAAGTTTTTGACACTTCAGACTTTGAGGCATTTGTTTTGTTAAAGAAAATAATAATATGTCAGTCTTCGCAGAAAGTTCTCAGTTAATTTTTTTTTGAGGAGCAATTATGAAACCCTATCATAGAAAGCCAATTTTTTTTTCTCGAGTTCTATTTACTGTTAACAGTGTAAGTTGTTAATAAATGTCGACTGTATAATCATCAGTATAAACTCGTGTCCAGCACAATCAAATAAAATTTATAAAAATAAGTGACATCGAGGTCATGGATTAAAAGAGCAAATCCAATTCTACTCTTTAGAAATCCATACTAAAGAATGATAAACAGAAACGCTTCGTACGAACGAATATAATAGGTAAAATGATTTAGTCAACTATGCAATTGCAATACAATTTGAAAGGATCTAGCAGATATTAATTCTACATAGTGTCAACGTCATTGGCCATTTCCATTTTCAGTACTAATATTGATCCATATTAATGCTCACTAAATCATAAAATAGCTGTTTACAAGATTATGATTATTGTATAGGTAAATAAGCATGTTGATTCGTATCTAACAAGACGTATTAATAGGCATACATGAATTAAGATGGAAGTTAAATCACAAATGAAATTGTTACTTAGGTACATACATACACAACAACTCTAAAAACTTGTTGATAGTTTGTAGATGTTTACCAGTGCATTAGTGACAAGGTTGCAAGCCCATCGCCTAAAAATACTGCAAGCCTTTAATCTCTTAGTCGCCTCTTACGACATCCACGGGAAGACATGGAGTGGCACAATTCTAACCAGGCAACCAAACGGAAAAATTTGAAGTTGTTACTTATCCTTTTGTAACGAATTTTTCCAGTGCCAGATCTACGAATCTTACCAATATTCATTCTAGTTTTAACCTCTTCGACAATTTTCTCATCAAAAGCATTTTCGCAAGAATTAGGTCTCATAACCACAACGCCATACGGGTCACAAAATATTCAAATATTCAAACCTAGATCACAGTAGCGTATCCCGTACTCGGCACACACGGGGCCCATACACTACGCTGGTACAAGGCGCCTTTCCCATAACTGTGACAGCACTATTAGCTACTCGATATGATTTGCGGCGGGCCGAGGTACTCGCAAATGGTCCGGCAAAGCCTTATTCGGTAACTTAATGTCTTGATAGAGCTGCCCGTGTAATGAGATTGCCTGCTTGATATTCAAGTGGTTGTTGGTAGGCTGCGTTGTTTTGCCGCCCAATTGTTAAACGGTGCTTTATTTTTTAACATGCATTATTTTCCATATCTTGTAATCTTTAATATGTATTGTTCTGGGCGTCTCGAGAGATATATTGAAGACGCTCTCATAACCAGTATACTCATAGTTTTAGATTGAAGTTTTACTTTCCGTTCAATTCAAAACAAAACTATTGAAAGAAATAAGAATGTTTTGGCGGTTTGCTTCTTTCTACACATCCATTAACGATATTCATGTCATGTCACGATATAGGTCATATTTTATTACGAAATAATGATGTCAGTAAGAGAGAATCGCAATAGGAATTTGAAACAAAATTTGTAAAACTAATTTAAAAAAACAACCATTTCCTAACCCCATTCGAGGTCTACAAATGTACACGACTACAATACCTAAAGAAACAATTTTGAAAACAAACGATCAATGCCTGAATTTATCTTTTTTGGACGTCTCTTCTATTATTAAGGTTGACTGGAAAATATCGCTATGCAGCGATAAGATCTCCTGTTGTTTACCATATTGCATACAATTGTTATTATTTGTATCAAATTTGAACTCTCTATCCTCTGCAATAAAGAGTATTGTACACTAATATTATAAAGAGAAAAGATTTGATTATTTGTTTGTTTGTTTGTATTGAACAGGCTCCTAAACTACTGGACCGATTTCAAAAATTCTTTTACCATTCGAATCCTGCATTATCCCTGATGAACATAGGCTGTTTTATTCTACGCGGGCGGAGTCGCGGGCAACAGCTGGTTATTTATCCAAAATTCAAAAAATTCAAAATTCAAAATATTTATTCAGTAAATAGGCCACATGAGGGCTCTTTTACACGTCGGTATAACAAAGACGGTAAGGTCGGTAAGGTTTAGATCAGAATCCACTCCACTGATGCTCCGAGCATGAGCGAAATACTACCGAGGCCGGGGAAACCGTTCGTTACAGCTGGGAATCCATTTGCTAAGGTTTATTGGACGTTGGACACCACTAATAGCTTAAATTTATGAATTGCAACAGTGAAGCGATATGATTTAGATAAAGGGAAGCGTATGCTAATGAAAGGGCATAGGGAGAAAGTGTACTAACAGGACTTCGGAAGATTGAGTTCTTTTTTTATGGTATAGAGAAGGTAAACGAGCACACAGGCCACCTGATGGTAAGTAGGATCTGAGGTCCATAGACGTTTGCATTCTCAAGACTACAATCTTAAGACTGCAATCTTAAGACTGTAAATGCATTGCCTTCCATGAGGAATGAGATGAAATGCCTATATTCTAGTAAATTTCACCGGTTGCTTTATTCCCACATCGGAACTTATAAACACAATAAACACAGTTAAAAAAATATCAATATGATATAAGTTGACCTAGTCCCAGACTAAGCTAGAGCTTAGTAGGTCGATATCTCAATCAACATACTTAAATAGAGAAATAAGTACTATCAGCCCAATGGAACCCTGACCCACCATAGAACGGTGTCACAGTGACATTATAAAACAATTTGTTTGACACTTCTTATGACTTGAATCATAACGTCTCTGTGACAAGGTTCCAATGGTCTGATAGTACTTAAGACAGAAATATCTAAGACTCAATTAATATGCGTTCATCTCACAAATATTTACTCTGACCGGAAATCGAACTCGGGACTGCTAACTTCGCAGGTTTACTGCCAACTACATAAGTTACCTGCGTCGCCAATATACTATTATGAATGTACGGTGACATGTTGCTGTGGATCGATTTATTCTCGTACATGATTTGATTACAGTCAAACCCAAATACCTACCCAATTAGACCGAAAGATACCAATATGTACCTATCGGTCAATACCTAATTAGAGACCTGATACCAAGAACGTACGTGAAGTTGACAATTATTTAAAACTAGCGTCCCTTTTCGCTTCGCTTCTGTTAATGTAAATTTCCTGTAACACCCGTACATAATCATGATTTTTTCATTACTCTATCTATTGATGAAAACGGCATTAAAATCCGTTGCGTAGTTTGAAAGATCTAAGCGTGCGGGACAGACAGACGGCGGGAAGCGACTTTGTTTTATTCTATGTAATAAAGTTGAAATTGACGAATTGGGTCATTTTGAAATCTTCGAGACTATGCTATTCAGTACGCGACACAGTTTTTAACAAATCCAATAGCGCTTTCGTTGCTTGACGTAACATATGTAACAGTTTTGCTTGCCCTATCTGTTGTACAAATCAATGACCAGACCCCACCGACTTAAAAAGTAAAATCTAAAATGATTTTCTCACGTTGCGCTTCCTTAACAATAAATTTACTATAATGCACTGGATAATCTATTAAGTATATTATAAGTGTGGACCAGAGTTCCCTTTTAGATTTTAAGAAGCCCTCCATTTTCCCACGGAGTCTTGTGCTAGGCATGGGCCTTATACAGCCCATCGATAACCCGATGCTGCTATATTTTATACATAAATGTATTTGAGGCACGACTATAAGGTTGGTTACCAAAAACGTTGAGACGTTTGGAGTGGTGGAGAACGATATCCGGTAAGGAATGAATACGTACGTAACGTACTACGTACGTTAATAGTCGTAGGCAATTTTCGTTTATCTATAAAACACGAGCGACATTATGTTAGTTGCGAGTCTAAAAATGAGCGATACCTACTCAGCCGAACGGGTTTATATTGTGCGCTCTTAATTATTTTTAGTCATAGCTAGCGCCCCGCCCTCGCTTTGGTTTGGTTTATGTGTTACGTAACTCCAGAATTTATTATACATGTAAACCTTCCTCTTGGGACACAAAGTTTCGATTCCAATTTGACATTTTGACGCAAAAATCAGTGCCTATATTAAACATGATAAAAACAATATCGTTTTTGACTTGTTATCGTATTGTCAACGTTTTGATAGCTTTTAAATTCTTGAAAATAAAAACGGCGGAGTTAAAAACAATATCATAACAAGTCAAATACCAATCACTACATAGTATAAAACAAAGTCGCTTTCCGCTGTCTGTCCCTATGTATGCTTAGATCTTTAAAACTACGCAACGGATTTTGATGCGGTTTTTATTAATAGATAGTGTTTCAAGAGGAAGGTTGATATGTATAATAAATCCTGTTTCATGTACGGGTGTTACAGAAAACTCACATAAACCGAAGCGAAGCGAGGGCGGGTCGCTAGTATTTAATATTTTACCGCCTAGAAAAGAGGCGCACGAAATTTGAAAGTATCACACTAATCATACTAATATTACTAATGCAAAAGTTTGTGTGTGAGTTGATGTGTTCGTTACTTCTGCAAGCTAAAACGGCTGGACAGATTTGGATGAAATTTGGAATGGAGACATCTTATAGGTACTCTGAATTAACACAAAGGCAAAATGTCTCCCGAATAAAAAAAACACTATCTAAATGGGAAGCGGATTACTAATTCTACACGAACGAAGTAAGCAGCTGTTCACTACAACATTCATATATCTACGAATTACAACGTGGTTAATAAAACAATAAATTTCGCGACACCCAGGTCACTGCATTAGTTACCTATGTTTCCCCGTAACATAACACTGGAGAGAAAGCTCGGAGCACTAACACGACACGAACCAATTGCTTATATTCGGGAGCCATAACTTTCAGGCGAAATGAATTGATTATTCACACTCAGAACCATGCTTTTCTAGAGAATTAGGCGTGTATTTACTGTAAATATGTGTGTGCAGTGTATTTTTTTTATGGATGATGCAGCATAGTTCGTTCTCCAACAAGGTGAACTGACGACGAGGTAAGGTTGCGGGAAACCGATGGATGCACGCGGCGCAAGACAGGTCCTTGGGGCAAATCTTGGGGGAGGCCTATGTCCAGGGGTGATATTCTCTCAAAAACTACGGACGGTCGGACGAATGAGCGAAATCGTAGCGGCGAGTTTAAGTAACCGTCAGAGCGAACAAAACACATTTTAGTGCGTGCATTTTCAATTTGGCAGCCTGGGTTCTGTCGATAAGATCGAACGTATAAATTTGCCTAATTGTGAATGCACGTTTGCTACGATCTTGACAAATTTCTTTCGCTTCTTCCACATTCATACATCGAGTCATGCACGCACGTTGGTTTCGGGTACTTAAGATTCGGCTCTTTTCTAGTGTTTCACCGACTTGATTCGAAAAAGTACGTCTAGGGCGGCCCCTTCCGACCCTTCCACTCCCTTTCGATCTGTATATCTCTTTCGTCCATCTTCTTTCATCTATCCTTTCCAAATGACCGAACTATCGAAGCATGCCCTTTTCAATCTTAGTCACTACATCTTCTTTTATTCTACATTTATCTCTGACTTTACATACAAAGAGCGCATAGAGAGCTTATATAGAGTGCAATCTATATTTTTAAGATAATTAAGAATTTAGGCTTTCGAGATATACAACTACGAGTATAAAACCAGTGAACAGCCATAATGATACCATAGTGAATGTTCGGCTATGTTTGATATCATTCACGCAAGCGCGTTGATGTCTTCGAACGACATTCAAAGTCAAATGCCATTTTATGTTTGACAAATATGATTAACTAAGCCGGGTCTAGTTTCTCTCGATTTTCCTCCTATTTTTCCCGTGGAGATCGGTTCTTCGAAAATCCTTGCTTACACTCCTAAGAATATTCGTTCCATATTTTAAGTCAATCGTTTTCTGGGTTAAGAAAACTCTCCAAACATCCATACTAATATTATAAATAAATGCGAAAGTGTGCCTGTCTGTCTGTCTGTTACCTCTTCACGGTTAAACCGCTGAACCGCTTTAGGTGAAATTTGGTGGAAAGATAGTTTGAATCCTGGAAAAGGACATCATAGGATAGTTTTTTTCCCGAAATTCATCCCCTGAGGAGGTGAAATAGCGGGTCAAAATTTGTATGGAGCTACGATATAAACGGGTTCCACGCGGACGGAGTCGCGGGCAGAAGCTAGTTAACTATAAAAGATCGACCACAGCTTAAAATACGCTGAAGCAACGTGTAGGCAGTGACGCGTCTAATGCGTCACGTTTTTAGAGCCTGTTTTACGCTGCCCGGTTTTGTCACGTGCTAAAGCACGGCATGTAATAGTACATTACTACAGACGCCGGGAAGTAGGCGGTTGCAGGCCGAGTTCATATAGACGGCCGAGCGAAGCGAGGTCGTATAGTTACGAGGCTGGCAACCCCTTTTCACGGCGAGGTATGTATAGTGCTTTTCTCAAACATATGCAATGAAATAAAAAAAGACATCACTCAAAAAAGTAAATTGATAAATGTCCACCCTAAGGAAGAAAAGTAATTGGGTGTTAAAATAAAGTACCAGGAGTGCAGCGGTAATTAGGAGGTATATCAGGCAAAGCGCAACTTAGATCTCAGGCGGTGCGGGCAACCGGCGGGCGGGCGGCGGGCGCACACGACACAGCGCGGATGTCTCTCAAACGTTTATGCACTCCTAGTAGGTATTTGACGTTATAACATTCTCTCAAATTTTTTAAAAATATAATTTAGATATTCAGCCTGTTCATAAAACCAGCTGTCATGGCCATATTAAAATTAAAAAAAATAGTACATTACTACAGACGCCGGGAAGTAGGTGGTTGCAGGCCGAGTTCATATAGACGGCCGAGCGAAGCGAGGTCGGATAGTTACGAGGCTGGCAATCCCTTTTCACGGCGAGGTATGTATAGTGCTTTTCTCAAACATATGCAATGAAATAAAAAAAGACATCACTCAAAAAAGTTAATTGATAAATGTCCACCCTAGGGAAGAAAAGTAATTGGGTGTTAAAATAAAGTACCAGGAGCGCAGCGGTAATTAGGAGGTATATCAGGCATAGCGCAACTTAGATCTCAGGCGGTGCGGGCAACCGGCGGGCGGGCGGCGGGCGCACACGACACAGCGCGGATGTCTCCCAAACGTTTATGCACTCCTAGTATTTGACGTTATAACATTTTCATCACACTTGCTCGGAAAGGGTTTTATAACACGCAGGCGTTTAGGGCGGTTATAGCCGACTTAGCTCCCACGGGAGTTATAGATTTTCATAACTCCCTAGGGAGTTATGAGTTTAGTTTTAAAATATAGAATCCACTTGTACATCATTTCAGACCAAGGAGGTGTAAAATCAGCCAAGGTTTATTTCCTATATTCAAAACTTGGCTACAAACCAATTTTACTGTTTAATTAAACTTATACGGCACATTTGTCTGCATTATATTTCTATTTTACCATTATTTCAGAGACATTCGCAATTATTTTATTAAATTTCATTTTGAAATTTGTACAATATGGCAGAATGGCCTGTATTTGTCAAGTTTAAAAAAAAGCAATTCTAAGCATTATCTGTGGAAGACTAAAAAAAAGTTGTCAAACTCTAGCTTACCGAATCGAGTTCGTTTAATTTTGTTTGATTGTTGTTTCCGAAGCGTATTTTGTTTAAAGGTACGAAAAAAACATACTAAATATGACTTCCTCATCGGAAGAATCTGTAGTGACATCAACACCATCTGATTTGTTAAATGAGGCTCAACTACTCAACAATGATTTGCTGCCTGCGAAATCTAAAGAAAGGTTTTTTTTTCTATTTGTTTTTTATTTCCTCGCTAATGTGATGAAAATCATTGTGTGTATCATGGGCAGTAAGGAGATTGCAAACTCGAGTCAATAAAAGCCCTCCGCCTTCGGCGTCGGGCTTCTAATAGTCTCTCGTTAGCAATCCTCTTCTTACCACCCTTGATGCACAATGTACTATTTCTCAAAAATTTTAAAAATATAATTTAGATATTCAGCCTGTGGGGTTAATTATGAGGTATCTGTGCAATTCATTTTACGCTTAAAGAAAAGGACAGAGTTATGTAATTGGTATAGCTCCGTCCTTTACGCTCACCGTTAAATGAACTGCATAGCCATGTCATAATAACCCCCCTGTTCATAAAACCAGCTGTCATGGCCATATTAAAATTAAAAAAAAATTACTTTCCGGCCTAGGCCTTCAATTTTGTATGAAATTTCTTTACAGTTCTCTCGAGTTGTTCCGTCGGGAACGTGGCACTTTGAAGCCTAAAATAACTAACATAACGCCGACATTACATAGCATGTTTGAGAAAAATTACTTCCCGGCCTAGGCCTTCAATTTTGTATGAAATTCCTTTACAGTTCTCTCGAGTTGTTCCGTCGGGAACGTGGCACTTTGAAGCCTAAAATAACTATTTAACTTAACGCCGACATTACATAGCATGTTTGAGAAAATACTTGTTTCGATTGTGACGCAGCGGATTACGCAGCTTCAACGCATTATAAGCGTCGGTATGGTCAATCTTTAAAAAGTGTATATCACTCAAAACCTGGGTAGTGATTCTCTCAACAACGACGGTCGGACGGACGAACGAGTGAATGTCCAAGCGGCGAGTTTAACTAGTCCCGTCAGTGCGACCAAACCTATTTTAGCGTGTGAATTTTCAATTTAGCACCATGGTTTCTGCCGATGGATCGAACGTATAAGGCTGTTTAATTGAAAATGCACGTCCTAAAATGTGTTTTGTTCGCTCTGACGGGACTAAAACTCGCCGCTGCGATTTCGCTCGTCCGTCCGACCGTCCGTTGTTTTTGAGAGAATAACACCCCCAGCTCTCAGTGATAGCGAGATATTTAATGCATTTGCTTTTAATAATAAGCAAGTCACACGTAAAAATACTGTCTCTAGAACACAATGGTTATGAACTAAAAATACGCAGTTTAATCGATTTTTTTCCAGTCGCCTAAACGGAATCGATACATATTAATAATCGAGTGCTGACGTCTCTACGCTACTGGTTTCCGAACGTGACCGCCCGCGACAAACGGCGCGCGTGACGTTTCAAAACGCAGTTATCGATACGGCAAATCACAAGCGGATTTGCACCGTTTTGCACCGTACCTTAACGGATATAATAGCATTGCTTGATTTTTATGACCAGTCCAATCTTTATTCAGGGCCTGATCGGATGTAATTTTATGTACAGAACCGAAAGTTTGATTGAATCAATTACACCTAGGTACTTTAGTTAGCTGCATGGCTGTGATACCTCAAAAACGATTAGGACTTAAATTAATGAAATATGTATTCATAGCTATTTTTTTTGCATATAAACTGATAACAAGAGGTAAGACGTTTGGTGCCGATGACGTCAATTTGCATACAGGGTGATAAAAATCAAAGACTAGTAACGAAAGGTTGAAATTTGGTGCGAGTATCGCCGAAAAAGTTCTGCATATAACCCTTATAAACATTTCTGAGTTCATCGATACTGACATGAGATGGACAACAGCAAAAATCATCGATTTACATTACTTGTAATAAAAAATTGTATGATTGAATAATGACATTGACATTTATAAAGAAAATCTAAACTAACATTATTAAGCTGAAGAGTTTGTTTGTTTGTTTGCTTCAAAGCGCTAATCTCAGGAACTACTGCTCCGATTAGAAAAAAACTTTCAGTGTTAGATAGCCTATTTGTCGGGAAGGCTATAGGCTATATATCATACTCACATACACCGAAGCAAAGCGAGGGCGTTGTACGGTATCTTCAACAAATTAACCACATTTACTTTATAACATTTATTACCCATTTAGGTTCTTACTGTTCTATTACAGGTACCGGATTTAACCGCCTAATTTCACCCTGTCAACATGACGTCTAATCTGTCAGTCGCGTTCATATTTAAACTCTACAGGCATAAAAGCTTATCAACCGACCATTTATTTAGCCTTTAACACATTTTGTCTATCAAATAATGAATACGACATCCTTATAGCTCGCAATAATTGTGATTGCGCTAAAATGTCTTGCGCACATAAATCTAAACGGATACGCCTCGTATATACTATGTTCACTCGATCCGGATCGATCGAGGAGTAATCAATCTCGCGGTACCACGTCGTTTGTTCCTAATTGCCCGATTTGGTGCGGTCCAAATGATTGCGAAGGACCACCTAATACACTCCTTGTGGAGCCGAAACTATCAACTACTTGAAATGTTAGTAAGTATCAGCGGCTTAGGATTCGATTACAAATGCAAATAAAGGTGCGACCTCACCACACGGAATCTCAATATCGGATCGTATCCGTACCGTTTTTAACGCATGCCCGCTGCTCTAAATACGCTGACGGTACAGAATCGCAGTGACGTTTACGGCACGTCACTGCGATTCCGTACCGTCCCCGTATTTTAAGCAGCGGTGGAGTCGCACCCTAATATGATGATACGCTAAAATATTTATTCCCGTATATTTACGAGTGCAAAACTAAAGCTTGATTTGGACTAGGTACATTTGTGTGAGTTCTCTTGATGTCTTTTATTTAGGTATATTCAAGTCGTCATGTTTAGAGAGAAAGCGATATAATAAAGTATATGTTTCTACCATTTGTCTAGCACTCGTGATTTTTTTGTCACTTGATTTGTCTATTGTAGGTAGATCATCTGATTTATCATTTATCAACTGTTAGTAAATTATAAGCACGATCAAACACGAATTTTAAACCAATTAGAAAAGTGTTCCACAATAGAATTATTTCTGAACGCAAACTATAATTCAAACGGAAATTTGAGTGTGTGTTGTTTTTGAGGTAAGAAACGGTAAACATAATTGCAGTAAAAACCTCCCAGTACCAAGTGAAAACTAGTCTTCAAAGGGCACACGTCCTCACGTCAAACTATGAATGGGATACGAGTATGAATGGCCGTACTGAACTATACTCGATCCTGGTAATTGGGACTGCACCAGGGTGTCCACATTTAAAAGACAAATAAATATCATAGGGCAATTTAACGCTAATTGACCTCGTCCTAACCTATGATCTAGGCTTGTACTATGGGTACTATAAAAATACACACATTAAAATTTTAACTACTTATCATTACTTTTTTTTTAGGTGGCAATGTCGCACCAATTGCCCTAGTCCCAAACTAAGCTAGGCTTGTATTATAGGTACTAGACAACGATATAAATACTTATGTAGAGAAATACATTAGAAAACATCCATGAGTCAGGAACAAATATTCGCGCTTATCACACAAATATCTGCCCTTACCGGGATTCAAACCCAGGACCGCTAGCTTCGTAGGCAGGGTCACTACCCACTAGTACCCACTAGGCCAGCGCGTCGTCAAATAGTCCTCGATCATTTTCTTAATTGCAATTGATTTGCTAATAGTTAAACAGAAATATAATTATTGCCCGAACAATAGAGAACAATCCGAAATACTATAGTTTAACCAGTATAGGCCTTAAGGATCCGGTCTTGACTTCCAAAACTGGGCACCCTATGCACACCTGAGTTCTGAATATGCCGTAGATCTCCTACGGACTGACGCAGATTGAAGTATACGTTGTACTAACTTGAAGTGTATGGGGTTCTAAACCAGGCATGCGCGTGATTGGTGCGAGGCAAGAATTAAATAGGAGCGATTGATTGATTTGTACTTGAGCGTGAGAAAATCTTCAACCGTTTTTGAAATAGATCAAACTTTGAATGCGCTGAGGAATAGTGGTGCAATTTCAATGATGCTTCCTAATATTAAATAATATCTGCCTTTAACGAAAGTCAATTATAAGAGGGAATTGTTAGTATAGTTGTTTAAAGACATTAAATAATAAAAATGGTAATTATACGACAGTATAGTCGCTTACAAAATTATGCATAAATTGTTTACCCTATTTTAATGGAATAAAGAGTGTGTACGTGTATGTGAAAGTGTATCATAAAGATACGTACCAGCGCTTAAACTAATTTAATGGTAAAATATCAGATAATGTGCACATTTTTCAGTCAACGTTATACTCTGAAAGTAACAACTACTTTGTCTAGATTAAAGCCTTTCTGTTGATGAAAGAAGCATCAAAATGAAGCGTTTTAGAACGGTACAACACAAATAAAGTGGTACACACATAACCATTGACTCTTAACCTGACTAATCTGCAACGCGTGCCAAAGATCCATTCCTCCTCCTTATTACGAGCTCCGAGCTCAAATGCTTACATTACGACATCCACTTAATTTGGATCATCTATGCATAAGCAACATATGTCGCAAGCAGGGTATTCTGTCAATTACCGAACGATTGATCCAAGTCGAGCCTTCTACAGTACCCATAAGTTAGTTAACTTAATGTGTCAGCCGCAGAGGTCAGAGTGGCCCACATTCGCTCACTTTCTTAATTAGGAGCCGAAGATATATTGCCATTTATGGAATAGGGCTTTCGGATTTAATTTGATGTTGAGTTGAAGCGGGTACTGGTAAGACGAGTCCAAATGAGGCTGGGTTCAATCATCTCTCAAGAAGATGTCTAATGAAGCTGCGACGGCAAAATCCGTGATGGTGGGACGTTGTTCAGGATACGTCCGGACTGGTACCACCATCTTACCGCTTAACCTATTGCCAAGCAAGTTAGTATTGTGGTGTACCACCAACATGTAACTAAGTGGTCATCGTCTTTCTTTAAATAGTATAAAACAAAGTCGCTTCCGCCGTCTGTTCGCTTACATCTTCAAAAATGCGCTACGGATTTTAATGGGGCCTTCATCAATAGGTAGAGCGATTCAAGAGGAAGGTTTTTATGTATAATAAATTTTGGTTTATGTACAGGTGTTACAGAAAACTCACATAAACCTTTTAAATTAAAATTAAATTAAAAAAAAAAAAAAAAAAAAAGTCGCTAGTTACTTAGTTGGTTCGATAAGGTAGTTTTTTATCGCTTGGAAAAGCCACAGACCTGATGGTAAGTGAGATCCAAGACTCATACATATTTGCACTGCCAAGACTACAATCTCATGACGACTACAAATGCATTCCCAACCCTGACAACTACAACTGTCTTAATGCTAGTAATTCACAGATTACTGACCTTATGCTTCAGGAAAGACAGGTCCCTCACGGGGATGGTTCTGCGGGCGACCTTGATCTCGGTCTGGAGAACTTCCATGGTCGCCAGCTCTTGGAACCCGTACTCCTCGAGAGCGAGACACGTGCGTTGGACCTGCTCGATGCATGGCGAGAAGGAGCAGAAACGACCACCTGGTGAAGAAAACGAAGGGTATGATGAGGAAGCTGTAATCATAAGGTAAGCTCGTTAGTATCATCATATTGTTATCATACCGTTAACCCGTTAATTACCGAAAAAACAAAAGTTGTCTCTCCTGTGGTCAATAGTTAAAGACCTGTGTGCATATAATTTATGTTTTTATTTGCTAGGACTAAAGTAGACTTGACGCTGTTTATGCAGATGTGGGTTCAACCAAAGACTTAGGGTTTAAAAACGTTAACTTTGCGATTGTCCACAGGAAAGACGGTAACAAGAATCTCTGTATGACCCAAATACGTCTATTGATGAAGACTCCCGTAAAGTTAGCCATAATAACTGGCCTATTGATACTTACTTTATGCAGATTCTCGTTGATTAATTTGTAGGAGTCAAATCTTAAGAGTACTCTTTAAACCAGTTCCGAATATCGTAATAACATTGTCTTTAGAAGTTAAAACAAATTCATTTTCTACAATTATTTACTGTTAATGTCCAGACATCAGGGTTATGTTATGCCGATTTCAAAACAAATTAGGTAACCAGCATAAATATCCCTAAGGTGAAAATTTAAAAATGTATCCTTGAATCATTGTTTACCTTGCATGCTATTCTTAGTTTGAATTTAAGAGGTATCAAAATAAACTGCATACATCATACTCGTATATATTTCCGTAGCATTTACATCAAGAGCCCAGCACAAGTCATTGACTTTATTTAGAGCGAGTTCGCGTACCAAGTGCCCTATCATAAGGCCCGATAATGACCGAAGGGCCCTCGTCGGGCCGCTCGGCCCGTAACAATGTTTGACACGCGCCGGGGGCGATCGACCTCGCTATTACACAATCCAAACAAAACCACGACGTCTTACCACTTCATAATGCGCCCGCGCACGTAAAAAACGATCCAGACATAACAAAACGTCGACAGATGTTTTCATTCCCATGTGATACGATAAGATAGAAAACCTTTTTGTTACCGCGATACCGTTTTGAAATTTTTACAAGTTCAAAATGTCCAGGAAACGACATATAGCCTTTTATGTGGGCCGCCGGATTTTATCTGTCAAATCTTATCGACCAATAAGGACAGCGTACGTCACTCACTCTGCCAATCAGAGTCGTCTGAAGCGGGCGCATCACGGCGGGGGGCGATTTTAAAAATGTTGTATTTTTAAATGCGTATCGCGTGGCTGGATGATATAATAACGCAGAGCGGAGCCTATTAGCATAATGTAGTCGTGTAATGAAGCCATTAAGGGGGATAATATGAGTGCGGCGTACGCGTATAGGTGGCGAAATATGTAATGCTATCTTAATGTATCGCAAGTCACGTCGTGGGACTGTCGGGTGTCGATCAGAGTACGATCGCGCTCATAACAAGGTTCCCTGCGAGTTATCAACAGCATTGACGCGGTTAACGTTTAATTAAAGTTAATTAATCATAGATGAACGTTTGATACGCGCAGCTAGAGGATACAAAGCCAATAAACATCGCCGATTGGATCTAATATTCTAATGTGTTTAATAACACTGACATTTATTACTGAGCAAAGAATCTTATTGGAACTTCGCATGCGCTTTGTTTACTAAGTTGTCGTTACCTTTGAGAAGCTACGTCACGTTTATCGATTGTATTTTCCATAGTTATAATTTAGCTCGTGGGTGAATATTCGGGCGTTCCAACCGCCGTCATTATTCTCTTTAATACATTGACGAAAATAATGATAGCTACCTGTAACTTTTGATGTCAAAATCAGCGGACCCGGGGGGAGTATCCATTCCATTGAAAAGAGCAAGAAAGTTATTAAGTTTATATTGAATAATATGCGAAAACAATAATGACGGTGGTTGAAACGCCAAATATTTACCCTCGTACGTAGCCATGGAAATAAACACAATATGAAAGACGTTGACGTGCTGCCAGAATAAAACCTTAGTTAGATTATTTAGCGTTACAGAAAAGTTGATGTTATTTACTGGGGTGTGATTATCTCAAGAAGCAAAGGTGAACGAATGAACGAGTGATGTCCAAGCGGCGAGATTAAGTAGTCCCGTCAGTGCGAACAAAACACATTGTAGGTAGCGCGTGCATTTTCAATTTAGCAGCATGGTTTCTGCCGATGGATCGAACGTATAAGGCTGCTTAATTGCAAATGCCCGCGCTAAAATGTGTTTTGTTCGCTCTGACGGGACTACTTAAACTCGCCGCTTGGACATCACTCGTCCGTCCGTTCGACCGTCGTTGTTTAGAGAATCACTACCCTGGTTGCAATATGAAAAGGCTAGTCGGCCGGGTCGAGGTAGTGGGAACCCTGCTTCCTGATTTGACTTTTTAGGTTATGTTTGCGGAGCATGCAAGATTTTTGGTACACACTACGTTCGAATTAACCTTTATACTATATGCTTGAGGCATTGCGCAGTAAATCCAGATCTTACGTCGTACGATATTTTCAGAAATGGTTATTTTTTAGTAAATCAGATGCAATGCGAGAGCATCTTAGGAATAAAAAGTAAATCCACCTAAAAAAGTTCCTTCTAGATATAAACGTCAGTGATCGTCAGCTCCACCTTAACTCTCTATTCTCCCGCTAATTACTTAAAGAGCATCAACGCATCAGTAATTTCTACGAATTAAACTCACCTTACTATCACTCTAACCAAATGCGCCATTGGTAAGAGAGGAACAATAGTTAGTCATCGTCGGATGGCTGCGCAACTCGGGTCACGGGACAGGAATGCTGGCTAATTGACAGATTAGTGAGGACATCACGCCTTAAACTATGCGGGACCTTGTCTGATCCGGTAAGTCAATGGTTTCCTAACGCTAGGGTTAAAGTGTTGTAAGGCTTGTTAGTTTAGGCTGTGAGAGAGCATCATCAAGTGCCGAGAACTCTATATCGTGTCAGTTTAGTAGACAAACCACGGAGATGGGCAGCGAATGTAGTAAACTTGTCATATAAAGGTTTTTAATTGTAATAAAAACTATGGTTTATTAATTGGAACCATAAAAAATAACTAGCAATGCCGATAACTTAACAATTTTAATTTGCTTTCACACAAAAAAAAACATGTTTCTTATCTTACAAGATTGTGATTTTTGTATTGTGTTGTGATTTTATTTTGACAATGAGAAGGCAAACGAGCCCTCAGGCCACCTGGGTAGTGATTCTCTCAACGACGGTCGAACGGACAAACGAGTGAATGTCCAAGCGGTGAGTTTAAGTAGTCCCGTCAGTGCGAACAAAACATATTATAGCGCGTGCATTTTCAAGTGCATTTGTCAGTTTCCGTCGATGGATCGAACGTATAAGGCTGCTTCATTGAAAAGTGGAACTAACCCATGTGCTTCTGTTTAGTTCACAAGAGAAAATACTCTTTTTCTTCGCGTGTGATATCCATGGTCTTATATCTTTAATAGAGACCCGCCCTCGCTTCGCTTCGGTTTAGCCTTCCTCGATAAATGAGCTATCTAACACTAAAAGATTTTTCAAGCAAACAAACAAACAAACTCTTCATCTTTATAATATTAGTACAGTATAGTTCACGGTGATTATAGTATAGTTCATAGTGTTTTTTTAAAACTCTACATTGGCGAAACACACCTTGTATAAAAACTTGATGAAACCCAGTGAAGTAGGAACTTGTAGACTTTGGAATATATCACTCATTGAATACAAAACTGACACATTCCAAAATAATTTGCTCTTGCATTAAAAATCTTATACGAAAAACTTCTAATTTTAAAATGCAACACTGACTCATTTTGAAATGTGTCCGTTTTGTATTCAATGAACGATATACCGAATTCTCATTAACTGTGACATTGAGCATTGTTTCATAGCTGGGTTTGATGAAAAATCAAGTCAAGTTCAAGAATACTACCATAATGTCCATTACTTCCTCTTTACTCTTGACCTTATTTATCCGAACGTTACTCAACTCCTTAAACAAAATCGATCCGACTCAATTCGACTCGGCCCCATTCGGATATTGTACGCAACAATGTATTTGTTAGCGAGCTTACTATCGACTGGTAATCCTGCGGTATGTTTTGTAACTATTTAGCCTAGCGTTATGTAACAAAGCTTTGTGCTTTAAGTACTTCATTCAATCAGACTAGGGAGGTGCAAGAATCGATGACTGGATCAGATGATTCGGTTTTTGATTAAAGTTTGTGTTGAAATGGAAAAATGGTTTTAATAATATATTTAATGTTATATATGGCTATGGTCTTAATTAATTTAATGAATGAAACGTACAAACCAAATTGGATGTAAACTAAACCAACCTCTATTATTAAAAATATATTATTTAATTAAAAAACTACACTGTACATTATTTTTTAAGCGTACGTTATAAATAAGGTAAGTACAACAATACATACATACATACATAAACTCACGCCTTTATTCCCAGAGTGGGGTAGGCAGAGCTACAGAATTTCCAACAACTCTAAAAACTTATTGATAATTCTGTAACCACATTTTGCACACTTAGGCGAAGATGTTTAATGTAAGTAAAACAATTATTTTAACAACTGCCTTAGTCCTAAACTAAGCTCGAAAACTGTAAGTACAGGTGTTACGAGTATAAGTATGTATGTATGTAAACACTTTATTGTACAAAAGAAAAACCAGAACGATTCAATAAATATAAAAATAAAGTACAAAAGCGAACTTATCCCTTTAAGGGATCTCTTCCAGCTATCCACAGTTAGGTATAGGTACTAGATAATGTTATTTAAGTCCAGTTTAACAGTAAAACGAGCTCTATTTAAATCCCTATTTCCCGGCGCAAACGCCGATCCCCTAAACCGTATCAATCTCTCCGATCCAGTTTCCAAGACAAATGGGCCCATCACTACTCCGGCGCAGCTTGTAATCACAATGGATCCGACCGTTACTAACAATACTGGACAAGCCATTGATGTATTAGCAGAGATAACGCGGTGAAATCACATGTGAGCCCTAACCGTAGAGTACAAACAGTGCTTTCAATGGGTTATGTTTAACGGATCACCAGATATAGTCAAATAGAAACCTGCCCTCGCTTCGCTTCGGTTTATGTGAGTATGATATATAATAGCCTTCAACGATAAATGGGCTATCTATCACTGAAATAATTTTTCAAATCGAACCAGTAGTTCCTGAGATTAGCGCGTTCAAACCAACAAACAAACAAACTCTTTAGCTTCATAATATTAGTAAGTATATGTAGATATAACGCCAAGAAGCACTTTTTACTGGATAAAATAGTAAATGATCACCAAAACCTAGACCTAATTTGGTTATCATTTCCTATTTTTGGGTCTCGAAGATAGTTTTAGAGCTCAATATATTTGTTCCTGTTTTCAATAACAAGTTCGAGGACAAAGATTAGGGGTTAAAAATGGTTGTCACAACTCTGTGGCCTTAGTGAAAAAGGATAGGTACAAGTCTTCCAAGCTTCAAGTGAAACATCGATACCTTAGTACACTACACAATCATACTAAATGCTTTTTTTTTGCCAGTAAATTTACGAACTTATTATTTGTGCACAAACATACTAATTACAATAACTTTTCAAATGTAATTAGTACAATTGTGAACTAACAAACTACAAAACCACCACAAAAAGTTTTAAGAAAATAAAAATAGCATACTAGTGAGGGATAATGTACGAGTAGTATCAACATATAAAGATTAAACTTTTAAACTACACTTATATAGATTATGCTGCGGTGTACTTGTTTTTTCATAAGTAGAGATTAATTGTTACAATCCTATGAGATAAATTACATTTCAAGTTTCCAAAATAAGTAATATTTAATGAGACCTACGCGGGTGACGTTACGGGCAAAAGCTAGTTGCATACTAAGTGGAACCACTGTGGTTATTTAGTCCGATGCGCATACGCAACGTAATGAGGTCGCACTCGCGCGCAGACGGTATTGTTCCGCGATCTGATTGGAAATTAATTATTGATATGGCAACTCTTTTATTTTCAATACCTTTAGTATAATAGCCGACGTACAAGAAGGTTAAACTACAATTATAAATATTGTGCGGGTCAAGTTGGCGTTTCTTCAACTTGTTATATTGAGGAGACTATAAGGTCTAGGTAGTGGTTGACTTAAGAGGTTAAACTACACGTAAACAATAATCTATGGTACCAGTCGCCGCCGTGAATATATTCGGGAAACTTCTGACCAAAAGTGGCCGTCTTTCGGATATTCTTATTATTATTATTTTTTTTTTTTTTTTTATGGCATACTTATAGATGACAAACGAGCACACAGGCCACCTGATGGTAAGTGGAAACTGTGACCCATAGACATTCGCATTCACAAGACTGCAGAGCAATCCTAAGACTGCAAATGCGTTGCCAACCCTGAGGACTAAGATGGAATGCCTCTATGCTAGTCATTTCACCGGCTGTCTTATCCCCAAACCGGAACACAACAATGCGAACACTGCTATACTTATATACTACTACTACTACTACTATTACTTATACTTACTACTATTATACTTGTTTTTGCAAGTTTCTGCAGGAAGATAAGGAATGAGCTTTATCTTATTCGGCATTAACCATAGATACAAAAAATCTTTCAAAATACATACATACATACATGAACCCTGCAAACAATACTCTTTCATTTGGGTAGTTGTGTAAAAAAGTTCAAAATGTTAAGCGTTTGACAAAGTACAATATGGAGCATAGTGGCCTCATCGGTCAATTCAAATCAACGTTGCTCAGTTGGCCTAATGTACGAAAAAAAAATACAGCCAGATCCAAGTTAAACATCTCAACGGACAGGCCATTTTATTTAACCACAATGCATCATGGGAAAACATTGAATGCTTGAATCCTAGGACCTCCATGAGTTCACGTGTCATATCACAGTCAGTTCTAAGTATAAAGTTCTGCCTCTTAAAGCCCAGGCAGACAATGAAGTCGTCTAAATATAGGTGAGCCGCGTCTGCGCGGGGCGGCGTCGTCGGGGTGGCCGCGCGCATGCGTCGGCCCCGCCCCCGCCGCGGGCGCGAGCGCACCTCGCCGGGGCCGGGGCTCCTCTTGTGGCCACAATAGCAAATATGATCATAAGCTTAACCTGATGTCAAAGCTTATAACCATGTCAAGGCAGCGGAACTTACTGTTCACGCCCAAATGTCGCTTAAAAACAAACGACTCGCAGTCCCTACTATATGTGCCTGAAAATATTTAATAGGCTTCCTATGGACATAAAAGAGCTACCTTTAAAAATGTTTAAAAGGAAATTATATGTTTGGTTGTGTGAAGTATGTGTCTACTCTGTGAGTGATTTCTTAATTATTAAAACTGTTAGCAGATAAGGCTAAGTTTAGTTGGCATGAAATGCGAGAGATCATTAACAACTCTAGATATAATTTTGCATGCTCATCCGAGCCGAATGTGGCGGAATACTTCATGAGAAAATAATATTATAAATACCTGTCTCAACCCATGTTCAGCAAATAAACTATTTAATTTCATTTCATTTCAACCCTACAGTAAACCTTCTTTCCATATTTTAACAGAAAAAGTTGTAAAGGACTTAAAGTGGTGGTAGATCTCTACCTCCATCTAATCAAACCTGCCACCAAGCAGTTCTCAATATTGTGTCCAGGGAAATACAAGCATAGAGAAATATAAGTGCTCTTGAGATTGCAAATGCCGTGGGAAAATGCTCGTTTGCCTTATGTATACTATACATCATATGTAAGGCAAACGAGCATATTGAATGCTTGTATCCTAAGACTTTAAAAAATACTAGCGGCTATTCTCCCGAATTCTGATCTCCTCACACAGTCTTAGTTCTTCGTATCATCACCCTTGTGTCAGGCAAACAAGACCTATTAGATCATGGCTACAACTTCTGTTGCCTCAATGTTTTAGCGGAGGTTTTCTTTACAATTCACAATAAAAGGATCGGCTATTATATTCTTTCATATGACACAGAAAAGAAAAGTGTACAGTTAAACTATCAGCCTCCTAATTCACCATGATGACAATGACACGTGATATTTAAGCGTACATTGCGCAGCTGATATAAATCCCACCGATGAAGGAACTTGTTAACTCTCAAACTCTGCAATGTATACCGAACTTGTTAACCAACCTATCATTATCAAGATGGTGAAATAGGGTGCAGGTAATTTTATCTTTGGATTTGAAAAATCAGCGCCAAGTTAAAGATTATCAAACGGATAAAATCTAAAGGGTGCAAGAAGAACGATCACCCGCGACTATTATGAAATACTACCCACAAACGAATGTAGTAATTTAATGTAAACAATCCTGGGAAATGGCGGGATCGCGCCGTGTGTGTTTGCTTTACCATACGTTTGAAATTCATAAGTCGAGCTTTAAATACAGGCACCGTTGAAAAGTAGAATTTAATGTAACTTATTCATAGACACACAATAACTAAAGTATGATCAAAGTATGTTTTGGACTTGTCTTTCATTGTGCTATTTAAATTGAACAGAAAGTGATGACGCATACTTTAACTAAAGTAAGTTTATTGTTCTTTTATAAATGTTCATACACACACGCACGGCTGTAATTTCAGAGCGAGGTAGGCAGAGATACAGAATTACCTGCAAATCTAAAAACTTGTTGATAATTCTGTAACCGCATTTTGCATAATTAAGTAATAAATATGTGGGTAATTATAGAAGTGAAGGTAATTTGGGGGCAAACATAATCCTGATAATAGGCTAAGTAAAGTTTTTGGAAGATATGTATATTATATTTTTTATCGATAGTCGTCATCCTAAAGATCAAGAAATTGCGGCTCTTTTATTTTTATTTCCTCTAATATTTTAGAAATATTTTTTTTAGTTATGAAGTTGACATTTGTACACTTCAATGACTGACTAGCTTGTTGCCTTCGTACTTAATGAAAAAGAAAAAAAACACTTCTATATCTGTCATTGTCAAACCAAATCAAAGTAAACAAACGATTCAATACAACGGCTATTTTCTGTTTGCTTGTGTTTCATGTGATCAGTGTTTTTAGAAATATTTTTAACGATCTCAGAACGAACTCTGGACTTTCATTTTGCCGCTTTGCTTTAAGACCTTTGCACGATATTTGGTCTAAGATTTATTTTCGAACCCTTTGGCACTTCTTCTTGGACACCGATTTCTTCCTTTTTCGACGACTCTTGCTCTGCTTTTTGATAGCCACGAGAGCACTTTTGAATTGTACAATCCACGCAATGAATTCAGGCAATCCCACACGGACTGTGGAAATGGAGTATTACAAAGATTTACTTGAATTTACTTATTTGAATTAAACCGTTTGTTTACTTTGATTTGATTTGACGTTGACAGATATAGAAGTGACAGTTTTTTTTTTCTATTTCATTAAATACGAAGGCAACAAGCTTGTCGGTCATTGAAGTGTACAAATGACAACTTCATAACTAAATAAAAGATTTCTAAAATATTAGAGGAAATAAAAGTAAAAGAGCCGCAGTTCTATGATCTTAAGGATGACGACTATCGAAAAAAAATATAATTTACATCTCTTCCAAAAACTTTACTTACCCAATTATACGATTACGACACCTCTCAGGTTAGAATTCAAAGACTTATTTGTAAAACAATTTTGAAACATTAAAGTTTTATTTTGGTCAAAAACTTCTGTGGTTTACGTTCAGGAAATCAGGAGGACAAATCAGTCGCTGGTCTACACATAATAATTCGACAATTATGGGGTCAGCTTCTCAAAACTGAAAGTGAAAGCATTATCTTAGGATGTTGACGGTGATCAACAAATGAGACCAAAACCGCTACACTACATTTTGAAACTACAACGCGAAAAGAGGAATTTTATAAATAGAATATCTGCATCTGTGTATCTGTGGCATTGTAGAAGCGGGCGCTGTTTTTTTTATAAAGCTTCTTTAATCTGGTGGGCTGTTCAAAAGATATCAGCTCGGAAAGTAGGAGTTGCCCTTGTAGGAGGATTTAATATATTTTATAGTTACATAACCATTATTTTGAATGCAGACAAGAAAGGCCGTTATACAGTTATTGATAGTTAGGTTAGGCAAAACTAGATTTGTAAATTCAATATAAACCTCATTCTCCAAAAATAAAGTTTTAAACCTTTAAAAAAGAGGTACGTTCAACCTTATTAAGTACCTACGAGTAATAAGAACAATCATACTTAATTAGCAAAAATAAAGTGAGAAAAAAACCGTTCATATAGGTAAATAAAATGTTGTAGTGTGCAAGTTATAAAAAAATCCTTAAATCAAGCATTGTTTTTAAAAATAAGCATTTATATTGTATTGTATTGTATTGTATTATAGCTAAAGGCAAATATTAATTTAAGTATATTCAGTAAGTTTAAGTATATTGCGTAAACAAAAGACATGACGACACAAACAGAAATTTCCAAATGGCGGTCTACTCAATAACAAATGCTCGTAATCCAAAATACCAGGAACAAATCCGATCCAGGATAACAGTTTCCAAGTAACACGTTCAATTAATTTAAAAAGCATTCGTTAATTTTATTAATGCGCGAACCTGCATCTACGATCGCCGATGCGATCACAACCGCCTTCTCATTTTCGAAATTAGCAAATGAATAAAAAACAAACTGTTGGTAACCGCCAACAGAGCGGACAAGATAAAGAAATATACGGAGAGGTGCTGCGTTCGAGGGGCGAGATAACACCATTAACGCCGGGGAGGCTGCTCAACAAAACAATAGAACGAGACAGGGTTAAAACCGTAAAAACCAAAACGAGTCAACCACCAAACGACAACACAGAAACCAAAACTCTCTCCGATAATAATTAAGGTCCACCTTGTATTGAAAAGCAGCAGTCCTTTGCGTATATCTTTTCAGCTTCCTCAACCAACGGCTATGGTGGTGTAACAAGGACAGCGCATGATTGTAATGATAGCGAAATGAGTGGAGTAAGTTTTTCTCAGCCACCCAGCCAGCAACATAATTAATGATGCCCGTGTTGGAGACGAATTTATAAATTGGCTTTATTCTGTTTTAACAAAGGACATGCGTGATAGGGCTGATAGTGTGCAAAGTTGCCACATCCACTTAATGGTAAGTAAAGGATGTTTCGACGGAATGACCTCAAATAGATAAACGTTACATGTGGCAAGTATGAATGTTTGCATGGTTTTCTGGATACCTTTAATTTGGCGTTTCAACTACTTCAATGGGAAATTACGCAAGTAAGTAAAATGTAGTAAATAATATACAATAATTACAATATTTGAAACACACTTTATCGTGCTTGGGAAGCAGATTTTCAGAAATTACCTTTATTGCAAGATTTCCCGTAAACTCTAGTCACGTTTTGAGTACATTTTGTTGACATTCAAGAGATGAGCATTCTCGTTTTTCAAAGGTCGGCCACGCAGCTGCAATTCCTCTCCTGATGTTGCAGGTGTCCATGGGCAGCGGTGATCACTTCACATATGTAGCCAGCTAGTAAGTTTCCTTCATTTACAATTAAAAATAATGCTGTTGCGATTATCTCTACCAAACGCGAGAATTGGGTCCGATTCAAAATCTTCGTTTGCCGCCCACCTTCACAGGCCAGACGCGTGCGCAACGCATGCGTAGCAATCTCGATCCAAATTCCTCTCCCAGCAATAAATAAAAACAATAAACATTCTCGCTCATAATCGTAACTGTGAGAGTATTTGTTTCGCATATAATAATGGCATATTTAGTAGGTATTATCAGTTAATACGGAGAGGTTGGCATAAATCGGCGCTGGCGCAATCTGGCATCGCGGCCCCGCCCCGCCCCCCGCGGTAACTCACTGCTATCGGCCCCGAATATTGTTAATCAGTGTATCATTAGCCTGAGATCAATGCACACTGGATGCATTTTTTGCTATTGTTCTTAGAAAAGTGTGGTACACTCTTACTGATCTTTTTGTCTTCAAATGCAGTGAACCAGGTGAACTGGAACTACTGGAAGACTTCAATGCATTCTTGAAAGCCTTTGCTCATTTCTTACATTTATTGTCATGATAACGACGTCAGTTTTATGTGAGATAGCACAGTGAAAATCCTCAGAAACATTAAGGGGCAGGCGACCTAGGTAATGCAAAAATCTTACTAACAAAAAACTTACAATTAAATCTGTTTCTGCAGCAGAACTTACTAAGGTAAGACTTGAGATGTTATAGTGTAGTTTTTAATTTATTACTGTCATTACTGTCAAGTAAATAAGAGCTACTATAACGTTGACAATGCAATAACATCTCAAAAGAAATAAGGTTTTACCATGTTCTACTTATTGATTTTCACCCCTTATTGCTTAGAGCCCTTGAACGGCCTAAACCCTGTTCATTCAATGGAAGGATTTGGTCAACGATATCGCGAAGGGAAAAAACATCTAGAACTTTTGTGATTCTACAGACACGCTGGCCTATAAGCTAGTTGCTAGTGACCCTGCCTACGAAGCTAGCGGTTCCGGGTTCAAATCCGGGTTAGGACCGTTATTTGTGTGATAAGCGGAAGTATTTTTTCCTGAGTCTTGGTATGTATTTGTCTAACGGCCGTACTCAGAGACATCAATTAAAGTTAATGCATGTCAAAGTGACGTGTTTTCTTATTCTATGGATATAGTCAAGAAAGTGACAGCAGCTACTTTAATCGAACTTAAAAATTAATTTATGTCTTTGAGTACGGCAGTTAGTATGTATTTCTCTATTTAAGCAAGTAATCATCTGCTGGCGTATTGTCTAACGTACTCGCAATCTTAATAGTTTTCAAAGTGGAACAATAGTTTTCATTTAGTATGCAGACAAACCTTCGATTTTCAAAATGAAAAGAATTGCGATTGCGAGTTTGTTAGGCAATAGCCCCTCTGGTATTCATTGTACAAACCTAGGGCTCAGTTTGGGCCTTGGTCTATTTGTATGAGATTTGTCGCCCATCTAATAGGCTAAGTAAAGTTTTTGGAAGATATGTATATTATATTTTTTATCGACAGTCGTCATCCTAAAGATCAAGAAATTGCGGCTCTTTTATTTTTATTTCCTCTAATATTTTAGAAATATTTTTTTTAGTTATTAAGTTGACATTTGTACACTTCAATGACTGACTAGCTTGTTGCCTTCGTACTTAATGAAAAAGAAAAAAAACACTTCTATATCTGTCATTGTCAAATCAAATCAAAGTAAACAAACGATTCAATACAACGGCTATTTTCTGTTTGCTTGTGTTTCATGTGATCAGTGTTTTTAGAAATATTTTTAACGATCTCAGAACGAACTCTGGACTTTCGTTTTGCCGCTTTGCTTTAAGACCTTTGCACGATATTTGGTCTAAGATTTATTTTCGAACCCTTTGGCACTTCTTCTTGGACACCGATTTCTTCCTTTTTCGACGACTCTTGCTCTGCTTTTTGATAGCCACGAGAGCACTTTTGAATTGTACAATCCACGCAATGAATTCAGGCAATCCCACACGGACTGTGGAAATGGAGTATTACAAAGATTTACTTGAATTTACTTATTTGAATTAAACCGTTTGTTTACTTTGATTTGATTTGACGTTGACAGATATAGAAGTGACAGTTTTTTTTTTCTATTTCATTAAATACGAAGGCAACAAGCTTGTCGGTCATTGAAGTGTACAAATGTCAACTTCATAACTAAAAAAAAGATTTCTAAAATATTAGAGGAAATAAAAGTAAAAGAGCCGCAGTTCTATGATCTTAAGGATGACGACTATCGAAAAAAAATATAATTTACATCTCTTCCAAAAACTTTACTTACCCAATTATGGCTACGCTTATCGTGTGACAAAGTTTGGATAAGGCATCCGTCACCTTCTGACACGTATATAAGTACGAGGGTGACGAATGCGTTATTCACATTTGACACGCGATATAGACGCAGCCATACTAAGCCAGCTGATATTTATTTATTTATTTTGCCACTAAACTTAACTTTTAACTTAAGTTCCCATGGATAGTGAAAGAAAAGCGCCCCGTGTGAGCCAGGCGCGCTAAGCCGAGCAGATGGTGACTCGCATGCGCGATAGCTCCATAGCGCACCGAGCGATACAGATAAAACTAACGGGGAGGCGCTGCTATAAATCCAAAAACGAAGAAACGATCACCCTGTCTCTCTCGCGCACGGGAAAAAACTAACCCCTTCCGCCGTGTCTCGCTCGTTTCGTATAGCGAGCTTGTTGTGATTTGGTTACGAATTATTTTAAAAATAAATGAATTAGAAATATATATTTTGTAAGTAACCAAAAAAAACAGGAGAAATCTTTGGTCTTGCACGATGGCAGTTATTCCGATGAAATTGTGATGATAATACAACAATAATGGTCGCAATGCTACGCAAGTTTTCTAGGATTTACTACTCTGTGCATTGGCGTTCGCCGGCGATAACAGACATGGTTAGGAGTCTATACGACTATGCTTAGGACAATTTGTAAAATAAGTAATAAATATCTGTACATTAAATGAAGCTATGAAGGAGCGTCGGAGACGGAAGATGGAGCAATGTGTAAGAGTCAAGAACTAACAATAATATTTTTTTAACGGTTTATTTAGGTGTATCGTGTATACAGAAAATTATAAATAGAAAAAAGTTAGACCCTCTTAAAAAAGATAATTACAAAGCAGATAAATATAAAACAAATACAACAAATGTTAAAAATACTGATTTTATATTTGTACTAAACCTTCTTCACACATGTCTTTCAATACTAGTCCACCAACATACATAGTAGATATTTTTAATGGTGAATAATTTCAGGAAATATCAAGCGATTTTTTCAATATGGGCTAAATTGAATTACGACCTCAATAAAAAAATACATAGGAAACTTAAAAATATTTTTTTGGTTTTATGGAAAAACAAGCAGCAGTCTAGTATACTTTTGTACATAATATGTTTAGAAAATTCTAGACGGCATGTTTATTCGTCTCAACAGACACACCCTAACCATGTGTTACCAAAAAGGAATTTGTTACACCTATTCCTTATTTGTGAAATTGATAGGGACAAATGGCATGGCACCAATGCATTGCATCGGAACACTAGCACAGTTTAATTAAAAATATGCCGAGTAATAAACGATATTCTTCCACAATGCACTTTTTTTTTTGTGAGTCTTATCTAGAGCTGTTCTATTGGCGTAAACGCAAGAGGCCAGTTCGAACAGCACCCACTACAGAGCAATAAAGTATTTTACAAGTGATACAAGAACGTACTGCAATCGGCGCGCCGGATCTCGCTCGTCCCTTTAACTTTATAAATACTGCGCTATTTATTTCTGGAAATCTGCCGAGCCTCATCAATACGGGTTCGGGTGTTCAATGCTCGGAGAATAAAGTTCAAGTTCAATTGTGGCTTCTCATCATCATCATTAAATTTAAGAGCAAGGCTCTTGTCGGTGAAGTAATTGCCACTTTTCTCTACTCTGTGCTAGCTTTTTCACCTCCTGATACGACACGACATTGGCCTTCTGTCTTATTTGGTTGAAGTAAGTAAGCCTAGGTCTTCCTCTTCCTCTTTTTCCTTCGACTTTACCCTCTAAAATGTTCAAAAAGAAACTATCATGCCGTATCAAGTGTCCTATCATCTTTCCTCTTCTACATCTAAAGCTCATTATCATCTTAGCCCTTTATCTTAGCTCATTTTTTTTTTGTGGCTTCTAAAAGTCATTATCAACACTAGGCGTGTGAAAGGTAACTAAGGTATTAGCGTTATCCTGGTAAATAAACTGGTTTGCCTTAGCAGAGACTTCTGCAGTTAGTTCTATTTTGTGCCTCCTTATTTGAGTGTCGTTTGAGTTATATATTTGCATTGGCCAACTACTTCCCACATCATGTTTGGAACGTCTGGTTTGAGTTTGCAAAGTAATCTATACGGAGAAGTACGCGTATGCTACGTGTGTGTACTGAGTCATTAAAAGTCTAATAGGTTGTTGAGTTTTATATTTATTGATAGTACTTTATCAAATCTTGTAATGTGATGTGACGAATCGGCAAAAAAAATCCTCAGAGAAGTTAGTATGGAAAAATCAGCCAATAACGACATGATACAAAAATAAACAAAACATGGTTTGATTCAATTTTTAATAGAGGCTCAGCTAAAGTTATTAATTACTTACGTAGCTATGTCACTGGATAGTTTATTTAAAGTTCTAAAACTTTTACAATCGCGAGTATTTCTGAATATTTGCATTAAAAAAATTATGGCCACATATAGACAGTGGGAGAGTTCAAACATAACCACAGTTTTTATGACATTTTAGTTCGGCCATCGAATTTCCCACTTCAGATTCTCTGCAATTTGAGATTTGCTCACCAAAGAAAAGTGAGTAAGATTTCGCTTATTGCTGTTGGTCCCTAGGTTGGGTTCAATACATTCTGCGCATCCTCCTATTTGTCTCTATAAGCCATTTCGAAGCATTTTACCCATTACTACGATTCTCGAATTCGATCTACAATTAATGATAAATAAACAGCTATCCTCGGTAGTCAGTAATTGAAAATGTGTTCACAAAAAACAAACAAATATAAATATTGGGAATGCTGAGTCATCAAAAATGCCCCGTCCTGCTCATTAGCGATAGCGACATCGTTTCACTTGCCTTTTCATTTGTTTTATGTTGATGACATGCGGTTGGCCTAGTTGGTAGTGACTCCGCCTCAAAGCCAACAGTCCCGGGTTCAATTTCCGGTAAGGGTAAATATTTGTATGATGACTATGATGAGCACGTTTATACTTTTTTTATGGGATGGAGATGGCCAGCTAATGGTAAGTGTTATTTGAGACCCATAGACATTTGCATTATCAAGACTATGATCTTAAGACTGCAATCCTAAGTTCCAAATTACTCACTAGTTACCTTATCAACCTCTTTTGGATGTTTTTTTATGTCTCTACCTACCCCTCTGGGAGACAGGCATGATTTAAGCTTATCGATGTCTAGTGGTACCCGTAGTACAAGTTTTTTTTTTATGGCATAGAGAAGACAAACGATCACACAGGCCACCTGATGGTAAGTGGAAACTGTGACCCATAGACATTCGCATTCACAAGACTGCTATGCAATCCTAAGGTTGCAAATGCGTTGCCCACCCTGAGGACTAAGATGGAATGCCTCTATGCTAGTCATTTCACCGGCTGTCTTATCCCCAAACTGGAATACAACAATTCGAACACTGCTGTTTGGCGGTAGGTTAATGGATATGATGGTGGTAGCGATCCGGATGGACCCTGCACAAGGTCCTACCACCCACAAAAGTCTAGCTTAGTTCGGAACTAGGTTAATATTTTAGCTTTGTGAACGATCTTTATGAACGATAATGTGATTTTTTGTGGCACACGAGCACTCAGGCCACTTGATCTATAGTTCCCCTCCCTGGAATCCTTAACCATCCATTCGTCCTAATGCATAGTTTGTCCAAATTTTCGTTTATCCTAAAGCCGTTTCCGCTTTTTTAAAACTAGTTAGTGTTGTTATATTACAACCCCTAACCGAACCGCAGATGTAATTGAAAAACTTAAAAAGTTGCCTGACTGATCAGAAAACCAGGTTTAGGTCAAATGAAAATTCGGACTAACGATAAGTATAAGTATAAGGGTATAAGTATAAGGGGACACAATCTCACACCAATTGACCTAGTCCCAAACTAAGCTCTAGGCTTGTACTATGGGTACTAGACATCGATATAAATACTTATATAGAGAAATATATACTTAAATACATTAGAAAACATCCATGACTCAGGAACAAATGTTCGCGCTCATCACACAAATATCTGCCCTTACCGGGATTCGAACCCAGGACCGCTAGCTTCGTAGGCAGGGTCACTACCCACTAGGCCAGCGCGTCGTCAAACGATGTGTTAGGACAAACGTTGTTAGGGATTCCAAGGGGCAACCGGGATCTATGACCATACATTCGATTTCTTAATTAAAATCTCAATACTGCAATCCTATGACTCCAAATGCATTGTCAACCCTGAGGATTAACATGGAATGCCCCTATGCTAGTAATTTCAGCGATTTGCTGTTTTCGGTATCCTGGACATTACTTAGATCAATACTTTCCTATAGCCAATACATAAATCAATAATCGAGCCAAGAGCCTGCCTACCTCACACGCTTGCCCAAGCGACACGCATGCGCCCAAGTGCGTCGATTCATCGCGTATAAGGGCCGTGTAGCGCCGACACCGGCCGTGTTCAAGTAGCCTGTTGGTTTTTAACGTTATAAGGAAATCGATTTATCGATTAAATGCGAGAGAGCGTTGGTTTTCGTTCCGTATTTGAATTTTGCTAGAGAGTTCTTAGGTTGTGCCTGCTTAACTGATTTTGAATGCGACGACAGCCGAATGGTGGATAAATGTAGATAAAATATATGAATTGCGACCTCAGAATTCTATGTATACCTTTATTTTAAAGAGTCTTTGTGACGTGACTTTTTATCATCAAATTGATAGGTGTCCAGCACACGAACCAGTTGTTATACGAGTAATATAGGTATAAAATCATATGCTATTCTATAAACTAGATCAAAGCAGAGACGAGATGTGTGAAAAATTAGAAACGCAACATATTTTAAAACTAAAACCGTATTAATGATACATAAACGTTTTCAATTTGGGGTTGTTCTTCGTTCTGGATAACATTCTCATTTATTAGACTGCATTAGGAAAATGGAGGACGTATTCTTGTATAAAGAGACTAAAGTAAATATTTGCTCAATACGACTCATTATCACAGTGTAAACAAGTTCTAAACATTGCGAAAACATTTTAATGAAAGAAATATAGACTCAAACTGTGTGTCAAAAATCCAAGCAGATACCAACGACGGGCACTTAACGGATTAATATACCCTGTAAGCTCGCCGCGTGTCTAACGTCGCATAATAACACGTCCGCACCGCTCGCGGGTCGTCGCGCGACTAATCAATTGGTCCGCGACGTGATGTCTTCATCAGCCGCCCGGGGGCGTAACGCCCTGCGCTTGCGCTCCTAAACTTGTACAGGGAAACTATTGTGTGAAATTAGCATATGGTGGATTTGCATGGAGTGGTATGCTTGTGAATATGCTTTGGAGAAAGAAGAAGAATAGTTTTAAATTTTGAATTTGTCTGTTTTTGGATGTCCAGTGCCTATTTTTATAGTTGGAACTTGGTTAGAAGAATATATGCACTTCTCATACAACTCGTTAGTTAGAACTGATAAGGACTAGCATTGAATTAATATGAGTAACAATCTTCAGGATCTTCTTTCTTCTGGCATCTTTCGCTTGTCAGGACACTCTAAGTTGTTGTTGTGTGTTGTTAACCAAGTGTCTGTTATTGCTTAAACTGAGCGCCATATTGTTTGTCCTGTTATAAAATCGAAGATACAAGTCCACCGTCCCCAGAAGAATACAACTCTTAGCTCAATTATGACAGAGACAGGTTTTAGACATGTATATGAACTGTTTAATGTAGTTTAAGTTAAAATATCTTCCACAGATAGAGATGCCACCAAAAGAAAACGTCATGAATCATCGTCACAATGTTAGCTAAAAACTGCACCTCCTGAAAACACCAACTAAGCACGCATACGATTTACTAAGCAATTGAAAGTGGCCACTTAAAGGAATCACAGTGCGGAGAGGCAACAAATCCAACAAATTGAACAGGATCGGCAATTACCGAAGACAATGCGTGCGTGAGAGCAGGCGCCGCGCACGCAGCCCGCGAATTAGGCTCGTTGTGTTGGTAATTAGGGAGCGTTCCCACGTACCCTGGACAGGTGGACTGCATTCTTATAAGTCTTATAACACTCTGTGCAAGTTTTGCACCCTTGCAATAACTAGGTCCAGAACCCTGACCCACGTTATGATTCAAGTCGTAAGAGGTGTTAAACAAATTGTTTTATAATGTCACTGTGACACCGTTCTATGATGGGTTAGGGCTGGTAGTACATGTTAGTCTCAGAGGGAACTAAGACTTCGGGGTGTATTGTTGATTTTGACGACGCGTTGGCCTAGTTGGTAGTGACCCTGCCGACGAAGCTAGCGATCCTGGGGTCGATTCCCGGTATGGGCAAATATTTCGCATCTTTAGAATTATAGTGACCTAATTAGCAAATTTTGGATTTCGAGTTAGGTCTCTACAGTAATAAATTTATGACTCGAAGTCGCACGCTGAAAATTTTGAATTAGGTCACTATAATTCTAAAGGAGCGATTTGTGTCATGAAGTCATGATCACGAGTATTTGTTTTGGTGTCCAATATATGGGAGCACGTGACATCTCAAAAATATATCCCAATGCACCTTATTCGAGTATAATAAGAATTTCGTTACATATATTATTTATGATAGGATTCTTTCGACACACGTTTTTGCACTTAACAGTAGCCATACAAGCCTAGTGCCGAGTTTGGGACTAGATCAATTTGTGTGACCATGTCCCATGAAATATTTTTTTTTGTTACTTGACGCGATCTCTCTGCCCGACTAACACGTGTTGTAACATTAAACAATGGCAATCAGAAAAAAACTTGATGCCTTTATTGCATATATGCACATAAAATATAGCATACTAGAGGACGCCCGCTACTCCCCCTATTTCCCGTTAGGGGTTGATTGTGGGAAAATCTTCTCTTAATACTCCCTTCAAACTTCAAGTCCAGCATTTTAGGCTGTGTGTTGTCAGTCACGGTATTTAGATTAACTCGTGCAAATAACAACCTATCCCTAAATAGGTTCTAGTTCTAGCCTAGGGTCAAATAACCAACAAGCCTTTTCCCATTAACATTATTTGGTGAAACTAACCGGCATGACCAACCCGTTATAATTATTCACAGAAATTAAGATACCAACTGCAATTACAATTACGTACAGTATTAGTCAATTACCTACACCGTATCAAGATAAATCATATGCAAACGTAAGCCAGCATTATGCAGTCACAAACTGGAACACTAATATTAACTATAAACCGTTGAAACTTAACTAAATCAATTTCAAGGCGCGTAAACGCAACTGCCAATATTAATTTGAAAATGGAACTTGTTTATTCCGCGAATAGTATCGCTGCTGAGTTTTTAATAAGGCATCTATTAAATTGACGAACGTGTGAATGAGTGTTGTTGCCTTATGCGTTTGGGGCGCGGGGCGGTGCGCATTGGCATGTCCCTGATGATTTACGGAGGAGTGGACCGCTAGTGGCGGTTTGTAAGTTAAATCCTATATTAAGCAAACGACAATGTGATCAATGTGACATTTGAAACGCGTAATGAAGTTGGCCTAGTTTGGTTTTATTGAGACTGGATCATTGATGTGTTTAGTTTGTGATTGGTTGTAAATTTATACCATAATTTACGTGCCAACTATTAAAGTTTTAAAGCTATCATATACCTATTGAACCTGAATGCAATTCCAATATTAAGCTTATATAAATTCAGCTGGTCTAAGGGCCTTACTAATTAACATATATTAACTGACAGGCTCGTCTTAACACGGGTCAAAATAAATTTCAAGTCATAGAAAACTATCCTTCCTAACATGTCTTGATCCATCTCAGGTCTACTGCCTACTATACAAAACAAATGAAGAATAAATACATCTATATGTTGTTCTAAATGAAGCGCTTTACAGAAACGAGTAGAGCTGCAAGAACATAAAGTTTCTGACAGTTGACAGCAGTACAAAACTGCTAAACTTACGTGTTGCGAGTGAAGGAATAGTAATAACAGGCATTGTTTGCCAGCTATCGACATTATTCAGATTCAAAAACTTCATGGTTGCGCAATGTGTTACCCTTGACTTATCGGACGGGAACTATAACATGTGCTTCGGTTTAGTCCACTAGAGTGTAGTAGTGTATATAGTCACTTTGTTTTCATAAAACTGTTATCCATAATTTTTATCATCGCTGGAACCGTAAACTTTTCAGAAGTTCTTAAATATTCAACTTCTAGGTAAGGCTAGGTTAGGTTAGGTTTGATTTATAAAAATCCTGAATAAGTAACAGTTACTGAAAAAAATACGTTATGAATCCCGAGGATTATAAAACACTTTATGAGTAAAATTAATTATGAGAGTCAATATGGACCTGCATTCAGTCTCAACCTCTCCATACATACATACATACATTAAATCACGCCTTTTTCCCAGAGGGGTAGGCAGAGACCACTTCTTTCCACTTGCTACGATCTTGACTAATTTCTTTCGCTTCTTCCACATTCATACATCGAGTCATGCACGCACGTCGGTTTCGGGTACTTAAGATTCGGCCCTTTTCCAACCTCTCCAAATTCCATAAAAGATAACCCCAATATCAATTAAATATCGAAGGCAATGTCTACTAACGGTATCAAACGTGCCTTTAAATAACCCTTTACGTAATCCACTTACGTGCTCAAGTAACTAAATACAGGGACTTTGCGTCAAACGCCGGTTTAACGTTAAGCACCGATACAAACTCATTTAACTCTGCACAAGCAACAGGTCAATAGGGAATTATTGCTCGAATTACCCTCTCTAATCGATGCCCGTGCGCATTCACGCGATCTAATAGAAATGTGTATAGTCCCATGAGGCAGTCTGCATTTAAAGAGATCGTATGTTGGCTTGCATTTACGCCGTTTTAATTATTGCTGCTATGTTGTTTGTATAGTAGTATTCCTAAGAACAGCCTATCCGCCAGACGCTGAAAGGTTCCTTTTTTGTGAAAAATATAAGGTGTGTTCCATACATGGGCCATATGTGATTAGACTTTTAAGGATGCAGTTCGTCGTGTAATTAAGATAGGTGGACGGAAGCTTTAGTTTAGTGCAAATTTGCGCAATCATCGACAGTTTTATAACGCATTTATTAGAAATGATGGTTATCTGATATCTACAGTTTTGTATTCATTTCCAGAGCACGTTTTAGCTTTAAATTCACATTTATTTTGATACTTTGATAGTCATGTGACAAATGAAATGAAATGTATAAATCTCGGAGCTTTTCAAAAGCTTAATGGAAACCTTAATAGCAAAAAGTAATTGACACCGGTTCTTCGTTTCAGATTTATGACATTTCTCTAACGAGTAATAAGATTATTGTGCTGGCGGTTGTAGCTTTTTGAAATTGACCGTATAATATATTAAGACACCAAAATTATGTCATAAATTACAATCCATCACAGTTATTTCTAGTAGTTTGTAATAATTTATCTGTAGTCATTATACCTACCAAGGTTTCAAATATTAACAACTTAGCGCTATATAAGCGTCCAATCGACAAAAGCAGCGCAGTATGCCGATTTAACAACTTTCCTAATGCTTCTAAGGTGCTAACCGATAAAGTTAAAGGCTGAGTTAATATCGCTAATTCTGCTTCCTAACTCCACCACTCCACGCTTCCTAAACCACCTACAGCTGGTAGTTTATTCTTTTTATAACAAAGCTACAATGCTATAAATGCGTTAAAAATTAAATGGCGGAACGACAATGATAAGTATCGCAAATCCCAAATTTTGTTTCCCCAGTGTCATTTTCATAAGCTAGGTATTAGGAACGCGTTTTTTTCTAAAATTATTTACTTTTCTAATTTTAAGTTATTCCTATCGAACCTAGGTATAGGCGGGATTGGTTTGTCTTAAGTATAGAAATATTGAAAAGTTGAACAGTTTAAAAATAACGCATTTTAACTTGTAAAAGTTTGGACTTGTCATAGGTAACCCCGCGGAATTTATTGTCATTTAAACGAAATTGCATGCTGATGGCGCGTATACTTTACCTGTAATGTCACTTAAAGAAATACGACTGAAAACTCCAATGATAATTTGTATTTTAAGATCACTCCTCACAAAACCGCACATATACTTAGAGCAAAGAATATTTTGCGAAACATACGTTGACGACGACATTTGACGAGGCGTTGGCCCACTTGGTAGTTACCCTGCCTACAAAGCTAGCGTCCCGGGTTTGATTCCCGGTAGGCATGAGCAAATATTTGTGTGATGAGCACGAGTATCTGTTTGTTTCTGAGTCAGGATGTTTTCTATCTATTTCCCTATATAAACATTTATACCGTTGCGTAGTACCTATAGTGCAAGTTTGGGATCAGGTCAACTGGTGTAAGATTGTCCCCTCATATTATTATTATACAAATAATGTATACAAACTTTCTGAACCCTTTTTACAAGGCCGATAATTACCCAGGACCATGTTGTAAGAACAACACTTCCCATTACACGTCGATTCCCTTACAAATAGGTTATAATTTTGTTCTCAGAATAGCGTGCCTCATACCATTTAGCATAGAGCCACACTGCGCATATAGCCCGGGGGGCGCTTTCGGAATTGTTCTAAAACATCCGCCATTCTCTATTAATTGCTCGCATAAATGATTTTAATGTGCAACATTCGTTTGTAGATTGAATAAAATTACGCTTCATCGCTGTTCGGCTGTGCACGCACGCGCAGAATATATCTATGATCAACTTGAAATTACAACATTGATGCGATTTTGAAGAAGCTACCTAGCAACCACATAAGTTTACATTATGACTTCTAAAATACCTTTGTATAATACGATTTACGAGTAGTTCGTGTGGTTGCCGGGTTAGAATAGTGCCACTCCATGTCTTCCCGTGGATGTCGTAAGAGGCGACTAAAGGAATGAAGGCTTGTAGTATTTTTCCCAATCGCCCATCGGGCTTGCAACCTGTCTCTAATATACACATGGTAAACATCAGCGTGATTGAGCAAAATGTGGTTACAGTATTAACAACAACGTTTTAGAGTTGTTGGTAATTCTGTAACTCTGCCTAACCCCCTCTGCGAATGAAGGCGTGAGTGTATGTATGTATGTGTGAGTAGTTCGGTAAATTGGGCCTTCGGGTAATCTTAGGGGAGGGATTATGGCCGATTAAAAATGTTCCACTTTTACTCTTGACTTATTCTTCATAATCTCACTTATTTGACATTGCGAAGTCACAGCGGAACCAAGTGGACTGCCCTGAAATAATAAAAAACAAGATTGGTATATTTGCTAGTGAGCGCCTTCTTACTTGGCGATCGTAAGTGATTACAAAACTTGCAGTATGCTTTACAGTGCATTGCGATTACCTACGGGTTTTAAATCTTTTGATAACACAATACAGGTGTCATTTTTCGAATCAAATCGGAGACGTACTGGAAAAGGGCCGAATATTAAGTACCTACACGAAACTGACGTGCGTGCATGACTCGATGTATGAATGTGGCAGAAGCGAAAGAGATTTGTCAGGATCGTAGTAGGTAGAATGAAGTGGTCTCGGCCTACCCCTTTGGGAAACAGGCGTGATTTGAATGTATGTACGTATGTTGTATTGTAACCTTAATACTTGTATATGCATGTATATTTACCTATATACAACTCTTCCGTCTCTGAATGACAGCCTAAACCACATAGCCTAGGGACTTCACATTTGGAGGGAATATTTCTTGGGCACATAGGGGAGCACTTAAACAGGGTTTATGGAGAAACAAATGACTCGCGTAGCACGCAAAGTCCCGGGCGCTCTCTATCACAATAAGTGCGAAATGTATCGCTCAAGATCATGGGTGAGAATCGATACAGTCCAGTTGTACCGTATCGCTTTTAACGCTTTTGACAGATTAATTTGCAGTTCAAACACGACGTCAAACTGTCAAAAAACGAAAGTGTGGCGCTACTTATAAGGCTGGCCGAACAATCACAAAAATCATCGATAATGCATCTTTAAAGTCATTAAAGGCAAATAAGAAGACGTGACATATGACGGAAAATGGTCACCGTATCGCTTAAACTAAGTAAGACTAGTCAGTAATGTCACGGGCACGGCCAAGTCGCAACTTTTCAGTGACTCAAATACTGGACTGCTTGAAGCCAAATCAAGAGTACGGTTATTATGACGTATCTGTGTAATTCATTTTACGCTGAGAGAAAAATACAGACTTATGTAACTACTATAGCTCCGTCTTTTACGCTCACACGTTAAAAAAAACAAATTACGTATAAGGTAGCATATAGGATATGTTATGTACACATAATTTCAAAGAGTCATAATTCCGAATTGATCAAAATTAAGATTCTTTACAATTCCGGACGCAATTTTTTGATAGAAGACTTATCTTTTGGTTATCGCTTCTAAATCAAACCTACCCTAACGTTTGTATGACAATTAAATTATGCATTTAATCTAAAGTATCTCCAGCGTAACATAGCTTTTGGAAAAATGAAAATTTGGACAAATGAATATTCGGAAAAAAGTAATTCGGAATTTTAATATGTTCCTGTTATGTACTACTTACAGTCGGAAGCATTAATATCTACACAGCCATCGGGTCAAACATATATACTCGTATACTTACCCCTTACTGCTAGTGGCATAGGGGGTCTGGCGTCTTCGGAACGTGTATATATTTATGACTTTGACTGTACTTGATCTTAGAAACAACACACCACGATGCCCAAGCGCAAATCCAAGCACCAACTACTACTCGTAAACATCAAAAGCCCAGTTTAATCGAACAAATTCCCATGCAAAACAGACTTTTATTATATAACTAGTACAATAATAAACAAGGCGCAATAGGTATAAATTACTGCGGACCGACAGCCGCATTTACAGCGACGTCTGCGCATATTGAAACTAAATCATTTCTACGTGACCCGGGCCGGAGTGAAATACAAATAACAGCGCTAATGAACTTTGATTAAAAACTAATTTATTATTTTTCACCGCAGGGCGTGGATTATATGTAAATATATCTGAATTAAACGCGTGAGGGTTATGACGGTTGTAAATAGTAAACGATGACAGGACATACGGACGGCGTAAAATGCATTTTTTTTTATTCTAGACTGCATATAAAACCATCAGGACCTCTTTTATTCAAATTTGTGCCATGCTACGAATAGGTCTCTTTTTTTGACCTGATATTTTTTTGATTTTTTAACGCCATTACTGTCAAGTGAATAAGAGCTATTAAAACGTTGACACTACGATAACACGTCAAAGACGATATCTTTAGACTTCATCATTATCAGGCTACACTGCTCACTATTGTGCTCATCGCATTTACGTGTTCTTTTTCGTATGTCAACCCTTTTTGGATCAGCTCACAAACCAGCCGGTTCAACATTCAGAGAAGTAGCCACATCTATCCAAGATTTGAATATTGGGAACGGACATTAAAGATAAGATAAAAATATGTTAATTAATTAACTAAGCACATGAACATAAAATAAAATATCAAATGAACCTTAGGCTGTCTGTATAGCCCAGTGAGCCGGTTTATAGACAGAAGATAGGAAATTAGGATTAACTTAAACATAACAATAGTGCGATATGCATAAATTATTACACATACACCATCTTTAAAAAAAGAAGCTTTGACATATTTGATAACTTTTAACATATTGTATTAAAAGAAAACAAGAACTTATTACTCCAGAACCGTGTGGGTGTAAAGTCAAAGTAAACGAACGAAACGAGACGAAATAATAAAACAGAAAAATGCTCTTGGGTGTTATTCTCTCAAAAACAACGGACGGTCGGATGGACGAGCGAAATCGCAGCGGCGAGCTTAAGTAGTCCCGTCAGAGCGAACAAAACACATTTTAGCGCGTGCATTTTCAATTAAGCAGCCTTATACGTTCGATCTATCGGCAGAAACCATGCTGCTAAATTGAAAGTGCACGCGCTAAAATATGTTTTGTTCGCACTGACGGGACTACTTAAACTCGCCGCTTGGACATTCACTCGTTCGTCCGTTCGACCGTCGTTGTTGAGAGAATCACTACCCTGGATGGCTCCCCTTTTTTTCGCAAGTCTCTTAGGGCTGATTCGACCAAACTGGAATAAGACTTAATCCGAGATTAGTCTATAGTTCTATACAAATCCGGCGTTTAATCTAGGTATAAGACCTTATTCCAGTTTGGTCGAATCCAACATTAATAATATAATTTTAAATTTACAAGGTACAACGTTACACAAATGAACCCAATTCCAAGTAAAGCCCTAGGCTTGGCTTATACGAGTGATAAACAACGATTTATGATTGGTAGCTACATGTATGCAGATAAACACTTGGATACATTTATTGCTGGTAGGACCTTGTATTCGCCTGGTTCCCTATCATCAACTTACCCTTTAACTTGTCACCAAGCAACAGCGTTCGCATTTTTGTGTTCCGGTATGAAGCTAAGGTAGCGGGTGAGACGATACATACAGATATTCCATCTTAGTCGGTATTCAGGTATAGATAAAAATTACCACAAACTCGCAAAAACTGTCTGAAACACTTGATTTTTAACATACTAATATTATAAAGTGTAACGAGGCAGGGGGAGGGGGACGGGGGTTACGACCCCCTCCTTCAGGATACGCCATTAAAGTGTCCTGTCGTTTACTAAAAAAAAATACATCCAAGACTCGGGAGCAAATATTCCTGCCCATCCATACTAATAATATTATAAATGCGAAAGCAACTTACTAGTTTGTTGATTAGCCTAATCCACTAAACCGATTTTATGAAAACGTGGTATGAAAACAGCTTGAACTTCAGAGAAAGACATAATGCACATTTATCCCAGAGATGACAGTTCCCGAGAGAATACCGATAGACGGGGTCTACTCCATTGGGCCAAAATATTATATTTTTGTGTTATTTTTTATGTTAGTCGCAAGTTTAGCCTAACCTAATATACTTAACAAGCGCTTTCGATATACCGGATATAAAACGAAAATAATACAACATGGAGTTTAGGAAATGATACATTTGACCAAAAATACTTAAGCCAAACGGCAGCATTTCCGATAGTCGACTTCTACCCAGACAAAGTCGTAGGCAGCAGCTAGCTTAATATATGCCCTTGACCGAAACTAAGGCCCTCTTCAAAAAAATCACGCCCCGTCATAATTAATTTCAACAAAGAGGTTCCAACTCCGTATGAAGGTTGCCAGCAATTAACAAAGCTCCTTGAATCCTACGGAACATGAGGCTGGTATGTCACTGGCGTGTGCGCCGGTATGCTGGCAGGGCGCGGCGAGTCAAGGCGAGAGGTCACAGAGAGAAAGGGAGCCTAATGTCTGTATTAATTTTATGCTTTACTTATTAACTAGGCTTATTAGTATCAAGTTCGAGATGGTATCGATGTTTTTTGAGTTGATGCGATTATAAGTTTCCTGGACCTTTATTCCAGGCGGTACTTATGGTATTGTTTTTAACGCAGTCACCATTACTGTCAAGTCAGTAAGAGCTATAAACACGTTGACAATACGATAGTAGGTGAAAGATAATATGGTTTTTACCACCTAGAATTTCTGCCTGGGAAAGGAGATGTGAGATTAGTACGTTGAGCTTTATAGTAATTTTCATATGATAAGAAATATTTACCAAAGTAAATCTCAAAGCCTCCTTTCAAAAACTAGCTAGTGTCTTTCCATAATTAATTGAAATTATAATATAATGTAAAATGTAGAGACATTAAATACTTACCGAAAGAGAGCATTAGAATTAACTAAAAAAAAGGATTCAACTCACTTTCATCTAGTAATATTCATTAAAAATTAATTAATCTATAATAATTTTATTCTCAAATTATTCAATCCTTAAGAGATACGTTAAATGAATAAGTTCGCCTATATGCATCACTATTTTGTAAATAATTGTATTTGGATTTTATCTTTCGTTTTACTGTCTTGAAAACAAAAAATACATAAATATTATTTTTCCATTCTTGATAACTCATTTTGATTAAAAAGTTACCACAACATCAATACAAATTACACTCAAAAATAACATTTCACCTCGTCATCATTATACTAACCAAAGTTCATAATGTTTAGTAACATTCATAACAGCATTTGGTTAGATAACCCTAAGCACAATCAAGCGAGCTTTCCGGTCACCGCGTGCCAAAGCTCGCTTCTCGCCAGCTGTTGACATTGTGCTTTGATCCACATTTAGACCAGTCCCAGCTTATATCTGATCTATCTTACTAAACTGTGGGGTTATTCTATACTCGACCATATAATGCAATCCGTTCTACATAACAATGGTAATACAATTAATTAACTTTCATAATATTTATTAGAAACTTTCATATGTGCATTAAGTTACATAACCCTAACAGCATAATCAAGCGAGCTTTCCGGTCACCGCTTGCCAAAGGGATCCATATCATCATCATCATCATGTCAGCCGAAAGACCTCCACTGCTAGACATAGGCCTCCCCCAAGGCTCTCCACTCAGATCGGTCTTGTGCTTTTCGCATCCACTGCGTTCCCGCGATCTTCACAAGGTCGTCACTCCATCTTGTTGGAGGCCTACCTACAGCTCGTCTCCCGATCCGCGGACGCCACTCAAGAACCTTCTGACCCCATAGGCCATCAGTCCTGCGAGCAATGTGCCCCGCCCACTGCCACTTAAGTTTAGCTATTCTTCGGGCTATGTCGTCTATTTCAAATAAGAGCCTGTGTTTTTCTTGATTATCGAAATGAAGACCCTGAACTTATGTTGTATGTATGTGTGCATGCAACCTTTTCTCAGTAGCATAAGGTGAATAGACCAGAATTTCGAATATTACTGAATTTCACTCAAATAATCAAGAAAAACTAAAGTGCTCCAATACCAGCCTAGCTTCTGTAAGACAAAATTTAATATGGGAGAGGGCAGTACGAGAATAACACCGTTTGTACCTTATCTATCAACAGTTAAACTGGGTTTGTTAGGTCAAAACAACAATTAATTGCGTATGCCCTCGAATGGGTAAACTATTGCTTTTCGATTTATTAATGGTCATGACTTAATTCAACTATGATGTCATGCACACCGGGTCATATGTTATGCTGAATGCATTGCAGCATTAATAAGCCTGTCTAAATTATGGGGTTTGCGTCGTTACTTAATGTTGAATCACTACATATAGATTTAATAAGTCTAATAACAAGTCTCTTTTAGACTTACATTTTTGTGAAACTCTTCATGTATGTACGTGTAAGAATACAGCATATTTTTTTTGGTATTGTTACTTTAATTTGCTATATTAATACCTTATAGTATCTTTGTATTAATTAACACAAACGGAGTCCCATTACGGGTCGTTAAGGTGCGGCATGGAGGGTTTTTTCAGAAAAAATATTAGTTTTACTTTACTATATTCGAATAATTTGGGATAAGGGCAGGAGGATGATGATTCTAACAACACGGCTCATTCGTCGAATTAGAATCATTCGTTCAGCCTTTACGATGGGACAAAGAACCATAGGTACCGTACATATAGGTACACACGTACAGATGGAAACCATTACCCTCTTTGATCACAATAGACCGGGGTCAAAACAAAATCCCTACAAACGCTGGGCCCATAGAGTAATTTGCGAGGGATTTGTCCCGAAATATCGTGACGGGCGAAACCGCGATACGCGGCAGCCCCAAATCTATATACTGGCGGTATCTATGTATTAGAGGTAGGTAACCTATTTGTAAGTACTCACTGGTTTCCTTGGTTTCTCGGCTTCGTCCAGGGGTGCGATTTGTGTAACTGTGATGTGTGTGTGAGTGTATGTGTGGTTCACCTCCTGTTACTGGTCCAGGCAGCACCCAATCTTCACGGTCACTACACGCGGCCAAAGCTAGCACTCCACACCGTTCACAATAATCAAAATAATCACTGCGCCAAGGGCCTAAGGGGCCAGCAACACTCGGCGAAGCTTCTAAATTCAAAAACCCTCTTAATCCGGGGTGATTAACACAAATACAATGCAATCAAGTTAATAATCCAAAACGCCGGCCGGCTTTTTACACCTCGTTAGCAAGCAACAAAATTAGACAAGTCAAGTTAACCTCACAATCTGTCAAACGTCAAGTTAATAGCACAGACTCGGTGACGTCTGTCACAGATTAAAAATTACTTTCAAATCGGTTCCGAACAACCCCCCGCTCCAGGCAGATCTCGTCTGCCTGTTAATAAATGGGCAGGCGGGCCAAGCTCGCTACAGCTCGTTTCAAAACCGAATCTCCGACCATAACCTCAGCAACTCTGGGAACCCCGTCAGACCCATAAAACAAATTTACAATGCGTCCACGACGCCAATACAAAGGTAACAAATTAGATTCCTTAACCAATACAAGATCTCCAACTTTGGGAGGATCAGTTTTGTCAGTCCACTTAACGCGCTGCTGCAAAATATGCAAGTATTCTAGCGACCAGCGATGCCAGAAGCTCTGGGTCATTTGCTGTAGCAATTCAAAACGAGTTAAGCGGGACGATTTTACTTCCCTGAAGGGGTATTCAGGCAGGGCGTTAAGGGGCTGACCAATCAAGAAATGACCAGGAGTCAATGCTTCTAGATCATTTGGGTCAGACGAGATAGGACAGAGGGGACGCGAGTTGAGGACGGCCTCAATTTTACAAAATACCGTTGCAAGTTCCTCAAACGTTAATATCGTTTCACCAATAACACGGCGGAGATGCGTTTTTGTAATTTTAACAACAGCTTCAAAAATACCACCCCAATGTGGACAAACTGGGGGGTCAAATTGCCACTTAATGCCCATTCGGGACATTGCAAATCTTAAAATATTTTTATCACTATTCAAGTATTGACAAACTTCGTTTAAATAACGATCAGTGCCCTTATAGTTAGTGCCATTATCAGAGCGGATCAAAGATGGCAGTCCACGGCGGGACACGAATCTACTTAGCGTCGCAAGAAACGCTTCCGTGCTGAGGGCACTTACCAGTTCCAAATGAACTGCTTTGGAGGCCAGACAGACAAACACACACAAATATGCCTTGACAGACCGAGCGTTACGAAGCTGAGAGGACTTTACCAAAAAAGGGCCGGCGAAATCCGTGCCCACACAAGCAAATGGCCGGTTCTCCGAAACTCTGTCGGAGGGCAAGTCGCCCATCATCGGCTGCGTGGGTGTGGCCGTCAAACGATAACACGGCATACATTTGAAAATAATGCTACGAATAGTGCGTCTGGCAGACAGAATCCAAAATTCACGCTGCAAGATGGCTACAAGGGCATTGCAGCCCGCGTGCGCGTTAGTAATGTGTCGATCCGACACCAACAAATTCACCAAAGATCCTCCTTTAGGGAGCAACAAAGGATGGCGAGCCCCATAAGGCAAGTTCGAGTTTCGCAGTCGTCCGCCGACTCGAAGCAGACCCGATCCGTCTAGAAATGGATTCAAACGAGCAATGGGACCCTTAACCGTCAATCCTTTTTCAAGACCTTTAATAGTCGATTCGAAATGTTCGGCTTGTACTACACGAACCCAATACATCAAGGCCTCTTGGCGTTCCGAAGGCGACAAAACCGATGTCAAATCTTTATTAGTTGGGTTCCGTCCGTTGCGTATGAGACGCCGGATCCAACCGGTCACACCGATCAATTTTGACAGCGAACTGTACCTGTCCAAAAGAAGATTCAAATCATAACCAGGTTGCGTTTCCACAACGCCAACACGTAAACCTGGCAACGCCTCTGGAGAGGAGAACCGATTCTGGGGCCAGGACGCCTCAGGGTGCGTCAACCAATCTGGTCCCCACCAAAGAGAATGGTTTACAAGTGCAGGAGCCTCGCAGCCTCGCGAAGCGCAGTCAGCGGGGTTCAATTCCCCTGGGACATGTCTCCAGATCAGCGGGGTCACAGAGCTCTGGATCTGTGAGACTCGATTCGCAACGAAAACCTCTAAGTTATGTATGGAGGTGCGGAGCCAACAAAGAACAATCTCACTATCAGTCCACGCAAAAGCATCTGAGATCTCAACTGTACGACCCAATGTATCACAAACATGATTGAGGAGTCTAGTAAGGAGGGTTGCTCCGGACAGTTCCAATTTAGGAATAGTTAACCTAGTCCTGATAGGAGCCACCTTACTCTTAGCCATCACCAAATGAAGCCCTACGTGCCCGGATTGACTAATAGTCCGCAAGAATACCACGGCCGCGTAGCCTCGTTCGGACGCGTCACAAAACCCGTGGAGACTAGCTCTACATTTGCCGAACGGCAGAAAAAGTCTGGGCAAAGAAATCCGGTTCACGTCCGGAAGTGCAGAAACAATCGAACGCCATTCCCTCAACAATTCTCCCTGGAGGGGGTCGTCCCAAGTAGCTTCCGCAATCCACAACTTCTGCAGAAAACACTTAGCCAGAAAAATTACAGGTGTGATCCATCCATTAGGATCGAAGGTCCGAGCAACAGTCGATAAGACCGAGCGCTTCGTCCAGGTCTTAGGGGAATCCAACTTAACCCGATAAGTGAAGACATCCTGGACGGGCTGGTACTGTATGCCAAGGACCGCAATCAAATTGGGGTTGTCAGCATCTTCAAACAGGAGAGGATCTTGTTGATGTTCCACCGGGAGGTCAGTCAACACGTCGGGGCAGTTTGACAACCACTTACGCAATTCGTAACCTCCTGACTTCAGGATAGCAATCAACTCATCCCGTAAAATCAAAGCCTCTGTAACGGTGGATGCCCCAGTGCACACATCATCGACATACACTGAATCCTGCAAGATGGCCGCCGCACGAGGATAGTTCAATCGTTCACGATGAGCCAACTCCAACAAAGTCCGGATTGCAATATATGGACTGGATTTAAGTCCGTACGTGGTAGTGTTCAACTCGTACACTCGCATCGGATCACAAGGTCGCTCACGCCACAAAATCAACTGATAACGCCGGTCATCTCGGTGCACCACCGATTGTCTGAACATCATTCGGATGTCAGCCACAAAAACAATTTGATGACGGCGGAAGTTGGTGAGGATATCCGAAATGTCCCTGTGCAGTTTGGGACCGGAGTGCAAACACTGGTTCAAAGAAACCCCATTTGACGTAGGGGCCGAACCGTCAAAAACTACTCTAATCTTGCCACCGGGAGTCTTCAAAACCGCATGATGAGGCAAGAAGTAGTGCTCGAGCGAACGCCAATCAATAGCTGAGGGTGACATATGTCTTAAAGCCTCGTACTCGCGCATAAATTCAATGTACTTACTACGAAAATCCGAATCCCTCTTCATTCGGCGCTCCATGGACAACAACCTTTTTTCCGCTAAGGCATGAGACTGACCGAGAGGGGGGCGTGCGGCCCTAAAAGGCAACCGAGTAACAAAACGACCATCAGCGAGGCGACCAGTATTATTCTGGTAGGACAATTCGCACTCCTCTTCCGCTGGATCGACTCTGGGAGCCTTGGGGGGCTCCTCGACCTCCCAGAAACGCTGGACAGCGTCAGAGAGTGAGAGCCCTACTGCAACAATTTGGTCTTCAACCCGTGGGACCGAACCCCTCAAAACGGGACCGAGAAAACTGAAACCAAAAATAGTTTGCAAAGCAATTAGACCGTATGGTTGCAAAACCCGCTTTTCCCCGGACAAGATCAAACCCAACACATCAACACCCAGGAGCAGGTCGATGGGTCCAGGTACAAACCACTGAGGGTCAGCGGGAGTCAATTCTGACACCAATTTCACCACGGCAGGGGAGATAGCCACCTGCGGGTTTGTGCCCAAAATATCATTCAATACAACGGCCTTGGTCACAATAGTTGGCCCACTATTGACAGGCGTAAAACAAACTTCAATTTCTCCCCTTGGACCCTCTACCTGAACGCCACCGACACCGTGGATGACGACAGGGTAGGGTCCGCATGGGATGCCCAATCTCTTCACCAAAAAGGACGACGCAAGACAGCCCTGGGCACCCGAATCCAAAAGGGCACGAACCAACAAAGAGTTACCCTTCGGGCCCCAGACCCTGACACAAACAGTTGGGAGAAGAACTGTCTCAGGGCGGGCGGCTGTAGTGGAAGAGAGAGTGGCAACTACCTATTGGGGGCAACCCTCATCGGGTTGCCGACAACCCTCATAGGAGTCGTCTTGACGAGCAGGCAAAGCCCAATTCGACCGCAGATAGTGTTCCACCGGTACAACCGGGCGACTCCCCGGGTAGTAGCCTATCGTGCGGCCGAACTGGGGCGGGCGGCGCTCCAAACGTGGTCGCTCGCAAAGTGGTGGGGAAAACCTGGGAGGCGTGGTGCGGCGCCGAACCGCTGCAAACCTCTCCTGCCGTCGAGGAGAGGGGGGAGGGGTTCCCCCGCCCGTGGGCGGCGAGACCTGACAATCCTCCTCTTGGGGTTGGTGGGGGTGAGAACCCCCGCCCGTGGGGGCGCGTCCAGCACCATCATCCCGATCAACCCCGTTTCGGTTGGCACACAACAGCGGGTGGTGCTTCCCACGGCAGTACGGGCAAGGCTCCGGCCTAGAACAGTCCCGCTGCAAATGTTGCCCCAAACATGAATAGCACCACCGGCGATCATTCGCAATTCCGCGCCGATCCTTGACCTTTCTGTGGAGGAATCGAGGGCACGCTGAAACAAAATGATCATCAGCATTGCAATAGGCACAGCTGCGAGAAACTTGAGCCGTCGCAAATCTAGGTGCCGGGCGGCGTGGCTCCACCACCCCTCGGGTAGGGGGGCGAGCAACAACACGTCGCTGCACCGGAGGAGGCCCCTCTGGGGCCCGCGGGGAGCCGTCAACACCAGCGTTGTCCAACAGGCGGCACTCCTCATCCAAGAATGTCAGCAGGTCCCCAAACAGCGGTAATTGTGTGGCACTGTCACCACCATGCTTTTGTTCAAAACGGACTTTTAAGTCCGTAGGCAAGCGCGACAAAACGATATGCAACAACATAAATGACCACTCGTCCACAGGCAGACCAAGGCGCCTCAACGCATTCAAGGCGATCACCATTGGATTTACCAGATCCCTTCTCAAGGTGGCAACCCTATGTATATGAGGAAGCCCCAAAATCTGAGCCACATGGGTATCCGCCAAACGTCGAATGTTGGCATATCGTTTAACCAAAAGTTCCCTTGCCGTGGGATAATTTTGGTCTGTGACCTCCAAATGGGAGACAATACCTAGGGCCTCTCCCTTTAGTGTGGAGAACAAGTAGGCCAACTTTTGACTAGGTGCCAAGTCATTCCGAGCATCTACCAGACTGGTGAACAGATCATGGTAGGCGGTCCAACATTTCAAATCCCCATCAAAATGGGGCAAGTCCAAAGTGGGCAAACGCCCAAGGAGCGCGAGTGGTGGAGGGGATCGTGTCTCCACAGTCAAAGCACCCTGCTGTACCTTGCTAGCAGCCTGAACAACACTATGCGACAACTCATAAAACTGTGTGATGTCTGTCTCAAGCATATCATCTACCTTTTCACCTAAAGCCAAAAGCTCCATATAGCAGTTTTGGACTACTTCACCCCGGGCTGGTAACTCAGCTGATCTTGCCAGAAGGGCATCGATTCGGTCAGGTCGGTCAATCAGTTGAACCACTGAGGACAACCATCTCAATTCCGCCCTGATCTTGGCTGCCAACCTTGCCATGTTTACAGGGTAACAAACAAAGAAACAACACAATAAGACCCAGGTAAATAATTAACTTTAAACTATATTGTTTGAGAATACAAACCACAAAATAATATAATTTAATTTAATATTCACTACTGAACCCTGCAAAAGGTTGTTTGCAGATCCCTAATCCAATTAATATTCTATGAAGAATATATATGATTTATTTTTAAATATAATTTTAATTATATTGTTCAATACAGAACCCTAAAAATAATTCAAATTATATTGTTCAATACAGAACCCCAAAAATAATTCAAATTATGTTGTTCAATACAGAACCCCAAAAATAATTCAAACTATATTGTTCACTATTCTCATTAGATTGAGCACAATAAAAAGGTGAGATAATTATCTCCACAACAATTTATAAAACCAAGTATATAGTTTCAACACTTTCAATAAACAAAATAGCTGACCTATTATATAACCTTTTTATCAGCGGTAACTAGTCTTTTACAAATTAAACAATTACAATTAATTACAATGAATCACAAGGTGAGATTATATCTCCTCAACAACCCTTATCAAGTTAAACCTAGTTCCACTGTGGGTCAAACAAATAAAACCTACCAGCACAGTCGGGAACTAATACCTAACCAAAGTAAACAATTCAACAATTGGTTATAACAAAACCCAAGACAAAGTTAGGTATTTAGTCAGTTTGACTGCTTATACATAAATTCAACCAAAAATGTGGTTTTTAAAACCGCGCTCTGCTACCAAAACGTGATCACAATAGACCGGGGTCAAAACAAAATCCCTACAAACGCTGGGCCCATAGAGTAATTTGCGAGGGATTTGTCCCGAAATATCGTGACGGGCGAAACCGCGATACGCGGCAGCCCCAAATCTATATACTGGCGGTATCTATGTATTAGAGGTAGGTAACCTATTTGTAAGTACTCACTGGTTTCCTTGGTTTCTCGGCTTCGTCCAGGGGTGCGATTTGTGTAACTGTGATGTGTGTGTGAGTGTATGTGTGGTTCACCTCCTGTTACTGGTCCAGGCAGCACCCAATCTTCACGGTCACTACACGCGGCCAAAGCTAGCACTCCACACCGTTCACAATAATCAAAATAATCACTGCGCCAAGGGCCTAAGGGGCCAGCAACACTCGGCGAAGCTTCTAAATTCAAAAACCCTCTTAATCCGGGGTGATTAACACAAATACAATGCAATCAAGTTAATAATCCAAAACGCCGGCCGGCTTTTTACACCTCGTTAGCAAGCAACAAAATTAGACAAGTCAAGTTAACCTCACAATCTGTCAAACGTCAAGTTAATAGCACAGACTCGGTGACGTCTGTCACAGATTAAAAATTACTTTCAAATCGGTTCCGAACACTCTTTCTAGGGTAAAAAGGAATGGCAGTCTGTGCACTTTTCTAACACAGATAGAGCATTTATTGCATATCATGTAGAAATAAATAAATGCACTTAAAATGATTATTTACTAACATAAACACTATATCATCTTGTAACTCACGCGAGGCACAGTTTCATTAACGAGCTAAAAAAAAGCGTAAATGAATAACGTCAAATTTCAACAAATTAATTAATACAAACAATTTATTCGCTTCAGATATATCTAGGATAAGATAACATCAATCTTAAATATGCAATGCAATTTATCTCACTCTATCATTGGCATCGATTTATCAACAATACGTTCAATGCCGAAGACTCATGCATTTGCCAAAATTCTATACAAATAATTACTAAGGGCCGTGAATGTTCTAACAGCCTTATCTTTTGAAAGAGAATCCAATTAATCTTGATACTAATTAAACTAAGGTACTATAAAATGAAATTTGTTAAAATTGTCAACGGCTAAAATATTGCAGTTATTTGTTGTTTAAATATATTCTGCGCGACTTATTAATGCTGTAACGGAGTAAGTCAGCAATTTTAAATCTGTCCAGTTGTTGGTTTATGCAACTAGCTCGTTGAAAACTTTAGCGTTGAAGGTTTCAATTTATTTTCTAGTATAGATATATTTAATAGCGGTGCAATTAAAATTGTCCGTTTGATAAAGTTAACCATTAGAATATGAAGTTCTAAATATTTTCAAAAGTATTACCCGTAAAAGGTAGGTAAGAAATCCTGACACCTGTCATTAGATATATTATATTACAAATCAAAACCTCAAACCTACCTTTATATCAGGCATGGTTTAATGAATGTACCTCAAACCCAAGAATTGTTACATACAAAGTAGCTTCCCGCTTCTGCCCCTCTGTATGTACGCTTATATCATTAAAACTACGCAACGGATTTTAATGCGGTTTTCATCGATAGATAGAGTAAATAAATAAGAGATATCAAAACGCTGACAAAATAAGTTCATTTAGTTTTATTAATTATGTCAAGTGCTTGAAGTGCCTAATATTTTTTATTTCATTCATTCATGAACAGGTAATTGCAAGGTATTTTAACCTGATATACATTATGGTTTTTACCGTCTACCTAGAATCTCAGCCCAGATGATCTGTAATAGGTCAGTAACCACTTGTATAAATAACGTCAGGTCTTTAACTACTGAGGATATTCTTTTAGGGAAGTTAATGAGCTTCGAATTCTTAATTACAAGATTATCTGCATTGAAAGGTCGAGTTACGCAAATCATTAATCATTTTAACATGTAATGAATAACTGAGAAAGTATTTTTAATTAATACAAACTTAATTAAATGTTTTATAAACGGCTGATAAATAAAAGACTCACACTTGCCCCGTTTTTCCGTTCACAATGGCGGCCAATTTGAATAAAGTTTACATTTGGTTACATAAAGCTGCAACATTGAGCGAATTAAATATTAATAGGAATTCTGTTCACCGCCCGACCGGCTGTTACTTGGTTAGCAGAACAAAACGTCTGTTAGTCATATGGTGCCACCGCGTACGAAACTTAACTAACTTGGTATTAAAACATTTGAATTATAATATTGAATCTTCGTTTTTGGACTGGGTGTAATTTTTTTTTGCATGAAATAAGCTCTACTAGGTGCTATTACTTTATCAATATACATTTCATCGAATGTATCAACACGCAGATTTATTGTTTCATTGAAAGGCATTTCTCGCCGAATGAGTAATTTTTTTTGGAAGTCACAAATGTAACCTAACCTAACCTACGTAATCAATGTTTAAAATATCCTGAAAACCTCATGGTGGTACCCCTAAAAGACTGAAAAAGTACAATTTTAAAATATAGGTAGACAGTAGGCCGTCTGATCACTGAATAGCAATCTCTTCCAGACAACCTTGGATAGAGAAATACGCTTAGGTTAGGTTAGGCAAGGCATGCGGAGTAAGTTTACATCATTTAAAATTATTTTATCATATTATTACAACGCTCACTTAGGTAAGTTTGATGAATTATAAGACTTCCAAAAAATCATCCCTTGACCTATTGACGGTCATACCTAAGGGTGCCCTGTAAGAACGCTTATTCTGCCTTATTATTTTTTGTAATTTGGTTTGGTTTGGTTTTTTGTACGTTATAAGTAACTTAATACGATCAGAAGAATCATTTCAATATTAACATAGAAGTTTTAAATTTACCAAAAAAACAACTTACACAGTTTTCTTTGTAACACAATTACATACTCCATTGTCCACGGCTGTCGTTGTCCGAGCTTTATCTTAATTGACTGCGTTTTGATTTAGTACTGCCCTAACACCAACTTAAACATGCCGTTAGACAACTATCTATTAACACCTCAATCCTCAGAAAACATATACATAATAATTCAAAAGCAATTTCGACAATTGCAATTGTAACTTTGTATTCATAAGCGCGGATTAATTTTGAAATGCGGTAGAAAACCATTCTCGAGTAGCTAATTTCTGTCTTATTACAATAGTAATAGGGGAAATCTTTATTTGGAGCAATGGAACTATCATTTTGGTGTTATAGTATTGTGAGAGTAGCGCCTAAAGGGACAAGTTATGTCATGCTATTTCTAACACAACGTGTCGAGTAAAAGTAACAAGGATATGATTGCCATCTAGCGGTGCCATATGGAATGCTATTGAAGTTCATTTGTAACGTGGGCAGGGAAGTTATTTGATTTCCTTGATTGGTTTGATTGAGATGACAGACTGATAAGCGACTATATACATAGACGGATGTGTGAAAAAAGAAATAACATGTTTTAATTTTGGCTAAGTTTTAAAGAATACCAGTAACTGTGCTTTTTGCTTGGAATCAGGAAGTAAGCGAACCTTACTTAATAAACATGTATGTTTTTTCATGGCTTGGAGAAGGCAAACGAGCACATATGCCACCTGATGGTAAGTGGAACCCGTGCGTGTCTCATAGACATTTGCATTCTAAAGACTGCAATCTTAAGACTGCATATGCGTAGCCAACCCTGAGGAGTATGAGGGAATGCCTCTAAGCTAGTAATTTCACAGGTTGTATGTATGTATGTAAACTCTTTATTGCACAATAAAAAAAAACAATTACACAAGTAAATTCTGGTTGTTTGTCTTGTTGTAGGTACTCCGTGGCGACTTACCTTGCCATTCTACTTACTTTATCACTACATATAAATATGTAGTATGAAACAAAGTCGCTTCCTGCTGTCTGTCTGTCTGTCCCTATGTATGCTTAGATCTTTAAAACTACGCAACGGATTTTGATGCGGTTTTTAATACCTCTAGATAGAGTGAGTCAAGAGGAAGGTTTTTATGTATAATACATTCTTTTTTATGTTCGGGTGTTACAGAAAATTCATATAAACCGAAGCGAAGCAAGGGCGGGTCGCTGGTTAAATATAAAATTTAAAATTCTACTGTTTTTTGGTGTTACGATAATATAGCAATTCAACTAAAACTTCACATAGAAATGATGTCTATATAGCCGTGATAGGCAAACTAGCGGACCCAAGCAGTCACCGTCGCCCATTCCACCCTCCATAGATAAAGGGCGTATGTCTCATAGAACCGCTATGTATTAGTGACCTTATTTTTTAGACAGGAGGTTAAATTTACTTTGACTAACAAATTACGCAAGCGTCCCTTTTATTTATGAGGGCAGCATTAACATCAGTAATGCCAGAGCCACAGCAAAGTTGTTGCCTTTCCCTGAGTACTTTATAGTGCTGAGGAAACATCGTATTTGGCAAAAAACCAACAAGATTTAGAGCCCTTCTCGCAACTCTACAACCACGGCCCTAATCGCCCAAGGCCTTACTTACACAGTAAATCACAACTTACATTACACAGTATGTGTTGATGGTTAATTAAAACAACATCCGTATTGCAAATCCTTGATAGCGACCATCAATAACCCATCGAATAAGGTGAAGGTCCCTAAACCTTTAGCTATTGAACGAATCGATACCTTCCCATTAATCAGGGGGCAGCGCCAATGCTAATCAAGTTTAACGCTTCGTTAAGCGATATTAATTTAAGGCTGGTGCACACGCGTACAATTTTAAGTGTAAAATGTGGACTTACGTAGGTCAAAAACGATTATTTTGCCGTGCTATTTTTAAGATTTGCTTCTTTTTATCTCAAGACTGCGCCGAGCGTACGCCGGATGTACAGTGGCGCCCTCATTACTGTTATGGTGTTTTCTAATATTTAATGTATTTTCTTGAAATTGGACGGTAGGGTTTTGTACTACAAATGAAAACACAACTTATATGGTATATCACATAGTTTAATAACAATTCAGCTTCGAGTTATCAACTTAACAAAAAAAAGTGGCCACCTTTTCCCGTTAAGCTGACTACTCAAAGGGTAATTGTTACTAAAGTTTGTTACGTATCCCATAAATTGTGTTTTTACTTGCGCTACAAAAACGTATCGTCTGATTGCAAGGAAATTCTTTAGTTAATTAGAAAACACAATAATAGTGATGAGGACGCCACTGGACGCTCGAAGTTTGCTCGGTGCAGTCTTAATCCTGAGTCATGGATGTTTTCTAATGTATTTAAGTATATATTTATTTCTCTGTATAAGTATTTATATCGTTGTCTAGTACCCATAGTACAAGCCTAGAGCTTAGTTTGGGACTAGGTCAATTGGTGTGAGATTGTCCCCTTATATTTATTTATTTATTATTTATTTATTTAATCTGTAGTACATCGGTCGTGAACAAAATACAAAAATATATCCAAATTTTGACTACCTACTGATCTGTGTCAAGACCTATGAGGTGTTAGTCTTCTTCTAAGTCACTTTCTGCGTCTGTACATTGCACATTGGACGCCCAAGTATAAATTCACCTATTGTGTGTCTGTTTATTTTTACTTTATTTTTTTTGTTTGTACAAACCAAGAGTCCAAGTTATTATTATTCCGTTGCACGAACGAACATTTTTCTGGACAAAAAATATACCAGTCTCGTAAAAAAGTCCGAGTCTCGTACTGGAAGTGGAATTAAATACATTGCATCATTAAAACAATGTGATATAAGTAGGAGCTGAATAATAAACTAGTTCAACGTGCGCCATACGAGACGAATAAAAATAAACGTATGACACGTGTGTATCAGCCTTTACCTGCGCGCGCGCCGGTGTTTTGAACGGAGTGACACGCGCGCAGCGTCGATAATATTGTCAGCTGTCGATAGAGCTCGATGCGGTCTGATCGATCGATGGTTACAACACCGGCTCCTGATATAAACCAAGCTATTTAACACGTCTTGTGAAAACCACCAAAATGATAAACTTAAATAGTCGTAACAAAACAACGCTGTACGGTAGAATTTAGATGTACCTGTACATTTTAGTACCTGGTCGCAGTTATTTACGAACTAAATTCAAACCATTGTCACTTTAATACGTTATTGCGACAGAGTACTAAAATGTACAGCTTCTTATAAGTTCGACTAGGTATACCCAAAATTAATTTTATAATAAATAAATTTTATTTTTTTGCGGGTGGTAGGACCTTGTGCAGGGTCCGTCCGGATCGCTACCACCATCTTATCCATTAACCTACCGCCAAATAGCAGTGTTCACATTGTTGTGTTCCGGTTTGGGGATAAGACAGCCGGTGAAATGACTAGCATTGAGGCATTCCATCTAAGTCCTCAGGATTGGCAACGCATTTGCAAACTTAAGATTGCATAGCAGTCTTGTAAATGGGAATGTCTATGGGTCACAGTTTCCACTTTCCATCAGGTGGCCTGTGTGCTCGTTTGTCTTCTCTATGCCATAAAAAAAAAGTTTTTTACTGTAGAATGATAACTCTTTAAAGCAAAATAGCTAGATAAAGCTAAGTTAAGCATTCGTGGTTAAATCGTATAAATACAGATTAAGTATCGATAAAATATAACTGACATAATTGAGGTAGAACGCAAATTAAGCTCCGCAATCGTCGAGTACATTGTTGATTTATTCATATAAAAACAATAAATACTAACTAATGAATACAATATAACATGTTACATAAAATACGTACACTGCTAGACATCGGACTTATTTAAGGGTAGCTACGATTGCTAATCACTACATATTATAAAAAAAAGTCGCTTCCCGCTGTCTGTCTGTCCCTATGTATGCTTAGATCTTTAAAAGTACGCAACGGATTTTGATGCGGTTTTTTTTATAGATAGGGTGATTCAAGAGGAAGGTTTTTATGTATAATAACTTGTGTTTTACGTACGGGTGTTACAGAAAACTAACATAAACCGAAGCGAAGTGAGGGCGGGTCACTAGTTTGAACTAAAGGACACGACCTCTTATATTCCCACGGAGCAAATTAAATTCAAAACGCATCCAGTGCCCATGACACTATATGCGTCACGAATCCATACTAACAACGACGATGGGCACTTAACGTGTTGTTACGTCAGTTTATCCCATTCGCACTCGTGCTAGGACTAACATAAAGACCGCTATTTTTCACACGCAGATAACGTCCCAAACCAGACAGCTGAGGCTGTTCCTTTAGTTCCGTGGACCACCATGGAGGGCTTTTGTTAGATGTCATGCGAGAGCATTTGTTAGTTGCCGCGCTTAAGGGAGTTTAGTGTCTGGGTGTTGTTTACATAGTATTTTTAGTTAGCTGCTTAACCTGAGACCCAATGGGAAAAGTTGAGATGCAAAAATAACCCATTGTGTTCATATTAAAACAAAATTTAACGTGTCAATTACTCCAAAATCCCACTAATATTATATGCGAAAGTTTGTGTATGTATGAGTGTGTTATTTTGTTACTCTTTCACGCTAAAACAATTGAACAGATTAGAAATTTCGAATTCAGATATCTTATACCCTTGATTAACATATAGGATACTTTTCATGCGTCGAAATTCCCGCAATATGGGAGTAACTAATTTTAAGTGGACGAAGTCGCGGGCAAAAGTTAAGTTAGCCATATTGACTGTTGCAAAACAAGTTTATTTGTAAACATTTACATTTATTTGTGCTTAGCACACCAAAAATTATATGACAGCATAATACAATAAGGTAGGATATTTTTGATCCATGGACATTTCTGATGTGTATATTACAACATGACGCACATTAAACCACAGTGGACATTGGTTCATAAGTAGTTTGCTATTTAACTATTTGAATTCCGGTTGAAGGTTTTGTACTAGAATTAGTTTGCGGAAACTTATGAAGTTAAGCTTATTCATTTCATTACCTCTAGTGTAATAAGAATATTTTGTTTATTTATTCCGTTGGACAAAGGATACTTTTATTCTGGAAATTTCTATAATTCCGGGAATAGAAATAAACAACTTCTACGCGGACGGAGTCGGGCGCAACTAGATCATATTTTCTTCAACAGTTTGATTTGGGAAAGTCGAAACACATTTTTAACACCACAGACTCAACAATAGTATCCTACAGTTAAAGAATCGTACGGCATTAGTGGCAGTTCACAAGGAGATAATAGTCCATACATTTCTCATACATTTATAACATCCATTGTGGCTTTCATGGAGTCCGCTGACCATTTATTAATAGGGCATATTTGGACAGAGACCGACAAGCAATAAATAAGTCTATAGAGGCTTATGCTTTTACAGAACGGTCTTTAGTTACGCTTGCTTTGAGTTTTAAGGGGTATTAGAAGTTAGACATTTTGGTTACAATGTAGTTCGTCACATATTTTTGGGAATAAATTCTATTTCAAAAGAGAAACTGACTGACTGATTGATCAACGCACAAACCAGTGGGTTTGTGACTTGAAATTTGGAGAAAGTATTGGGTACCCTAGGGGTGCAATTTTTTTTTTCATAACCGAGAAATAGAGCGAGTAGCGGGAAAGTAATTCGACGCGTACGAAATGGCGGACGTAATCTAGTTCTTAATAAAATTTGAGACCTTCAAAAATACGAGTAAAAAGATTTAAAAAAAAGTCATTGTATCACGAGTTGTAGGATAAAGTAAAAGACAACACTATATCCGCCGGGGAGAGAGCAAAAGGGACTGCCAACTTTTTAGGCAGGGTCTGTCAACGTTGAGTATTGAGGTTGATATTGCCACAGGAGTTTTATCTGCGGATCACTTCGTTTACCCGAATTTCATTTGCCATAATTGTGTCACTTGCCATAATGTTAATTTGCCATAAAGGCATTTTTTTCTGAAACTGTAAACCTTTCAGGTAATTTTTATATGCCATCGTATAGAGCCCAATAGGTTAGGTTAGGTTTGTTTTATAACAATTCTGAATAGTTCACGATTTCAGAAAAAATGCCTTTATGGCGAATGAATATTATGGCAAGTGCTAGAATTATGGCAAATGACTTTCGGGCAAACGACAGAGAACCTTTTATCTGAGATACTGTCTATTGGCTAAGGAAGGCAGTATAATACAAATAACATGCCAATAATAACAAAAACAGCGTTAACGACAATTATCTCAAGATTACGTTTTAATTTAGACGACAACATTATACGAAACACTAAATCACAAAGTCTTTGCGTCACGTCACATCTATGTACCATAAATTATCCTCATCTCCAGTACGGAACATAATATAATTGCAGTACATTACGTCAACCGCACATTATGTTTATTTGCCTGCATATATTACTACGCAACGTAATTATATGGTCGTTGTTGGAGATGGCAATAAGTGTTTACCAAAATTGACCATAATGTAGGAAAGTTACTGGCGATTGGAGGAAAATAATAATAGTAAAGTGGGCTAAGAATATTATACGTTAAGATCTATAAGAGCTTCTTCAACACTGGCAAAGTGAAAGAGAAGGCTTCTTTTGACATTATGCATTAAAAGTTATCACAGTCATTTGTTAAAGTCTAGTTTAAGAATAGCCCTATCCTACTTGGTAAAAACCATATTTCTTTTGACATGTTATCGTATTATAATATCGGCCGCCATTACTGTCAAGTAAATAAGAGCTAACGTAAGGTTGACTATATGATAACAATTCAAAAGCAATATGGTTTTACCAATTAGAATAGAACACCTGAACCTGTATCAGAAACTTCATGGTTGTGCAAGGTATCAGGATTGACTTATTATCTACCAAGTACAATAATAAACATGAAAAACAACGAACAATTAAATCTTAAACCACAGAAATCGTATTAGTTTAAGGTGCGTACACGCACATTCTAAGCGATGGTCGCGAACTTGATCTAGACGTTACGGACCTACGGAGTGAATGTCCAACCTCCACGTTATCGCTCGGTTATCGGTGATACTTTATCTTAACAAGATTGTTAGCTTAGGTTCACGGTCGTGAGTAAAAAGTGACTTAGATTTAGTTAACACATTTAGCGGGGAACACCTTGATTTTTTATAAAACTATATTTTGCTAGAGGTGTTTACATAATTCAATTATACCCGATTTATATACAGAATGGTGAATCGTACTAAAAGTTACAAATGACTTGACATCTCTAATAACATTGACTTGACGACTTCAAGCATATTTTTCTTGAAATGGGTCCCAAATTAACGCTCGTGACCGTACGATTTTGGGGAAAAAAATAATCTTTGATCTTGATATTCGGGAGTATTCTATTTACAAAAAATATCTTATAATATGTACAGTCAACCAAGAAATTCCTTTGCCAGATTTGGCTCAGTTTATAGAGTACTAGCTTTTGTCCGCGGCTTCGTCCGCGTGAAGGGAGTATGTAGATCGCTATTTCATTGGAAACCGACCAATTTTTGAGATACAAAAATCACTGTCCTACCCCGGGACTCAAGCTATCTTCATACAAAATTTCATCTAAATTGGTTCGGTGGTTTAGCCGTAAAAGCGTAGCAGACAGACGGACATGCCAATTTAGAATATTTGTATAGTATTATAGTATGGATTTATGTACAAAATTGTTAGAGGAGTTTCTTATTGTATACTTGTATAACCTAACAGTCATGTTGTAAAATACATGAAGCTAGGCAAATTGGGCTCTTTACACGAAATTGTGTAACTTTCAACATTATCGTAACTGAATTATTAAATTATTTTTCATTTATTTATTCGCAAATGTGATGAAAAGCATTGTATGTTTCACGGGCGGTACGGGAATTACGAACTTCGACTCAGAAACTTCTACTAGAGCCTTCTTACCTACTTACCGCCCTTACTCTTAATTACACAAAGTACTATATGATATCTCTTGTACACAGTTGTACAAGGGAACAAAGCAGTGTAAGTGTAAACAAAAACAACAATTTATCACTGTAAAACACGCCGTAACGAAATAGCCTATTGAAGTACGTCCTAATCTAGCCACATTTTAATTCAATTAGAGCTCAGTCATCTCACTTCTTCCACTGTAAATGCCTTCCCACTCCACAATAGACCCACTGAGAGCAATTTCAAGGATAACTAACAACTGTTATTGTGTCGTTTGTCGCTGGCCGCCGATCACTGCTGATGCGTATCACCGTCTAACGAGTACCAATTAGGGAAATCAATTTAGGGTTGCCACGTGGGATATAGTTGATACTAACTTTGAATGACTTTATTACTTTGGAGACTTAGAAAATAATTTGAAGTCGAATTTCATTATTTTCATTTGTCGAATGTAGTAAATGTTCTGCTGTACTATAGGGGGTTACGTAGAGACGATTTTTATCAAAAAGTAATGTTTATTTTAAATTTTATTCTTTTCATATTCTAATTTTCTAGTGGTTACCTAAGATACAGGCTTACCCTTGTTTGGGAACCCCTGTTCATACGTGCCACTTTTATTCTGTGTGCCCTTGATTTGCATGTCATGTAGGTAATAATATGAACATATTTTAAGTTACGTGTTTTTTTTTTAAATACCGTATTCGCTAATGTGGTAATTAATTAACAATGGCATTTAAAATAGTTATGAGTCCCCTTCCGTCCTATTTTATCCAGTTAGCAAAATGGTACCAGTAAATAATTTTAGAACGCATTGCAGACTGGAGCAACGGTAAAAATAAATTGAAAAATATCAGGGGATAATCCTACACAAATTGACCTAAAAATAAACTCTAGGCTTGTTCTATGGTTACAGACAACATAAAACATACTAAGATAGAGAAATACTTTAATTCATAAGACTCAGTAACAAATACTTGCTCTCATCACATCACACACACATTTGGCATACCGGGAATCGAACCTGGAAACGCTAGCTTCGAAAGAAGGATCATTTCAAACTAGGCTACACAGGTTGTCAAAAATAGATCAAACGTAGAAACTACCTATAGCGACATCCGAATTCATCATCAGATCAGCACCTTAAACATTATATTACGTGGTCACCAGACTTATTCCTTTTTTTTATATACCTCACGCAATAGGATTTGACGCTTAGACAAGTCTAACGCTACATCGTTTGATAAGATCAAACCATACTTTCTACGAGGAAACAAAGAAAATACAAACAAACTTACAGCACAAAAACATGACCCGTGTTTCGGGCAAAGAGTAAAAATAATTTTTCATCACACTTGCTCGTAAATAGTGTCCTAACATGCTAGAAAAATCGACCGTAAATCCAAAATAATACCCGCGGGCCTTTTTTTACCATTACGCTTCTAACGTGCGTAATAGCTTTTTTTTTAAATATTATACGTGGACTCAAACTATCACAATACGTCAGGACCCCAATTCTTGTGCCATTCGATATGAAGTTTCATTCGAGATGAAATGTCAGTTGAATACTATTTCCTAAAAATCTCGCATAATAAACTATTGATCTCATATTTCACTAGAATCGGACTCCGAACACGTTTGACATTATTTGTGGTAAGTCACAGACAATGATGTAGTCTGCCGCTAATAAGTTAAATAATATGATCTTTGGTCTGATTTTATTTCATTTCCTCGCAATTGTGATGAAAAACATTGTATGTTACACGGGTGGTAAAGGAAATACAAAGCTCGAGTCAAAGACAGGATATGCTATTACAGTATCTTTGACCCACTTAACTTGAAACATAGCACTAGGCAATATACTGCAATAAATGCCGATAAATTAAAACTCAATTAATTTGTTAATTAACAATCAACAGCCCTACTAAGTGCAAGATTTAAACCACTTTCAAATCGAACACAAATCGATGAATCGATTCTGAATTCGTTATCTAGTTCGGCAAGTTTAATGAATAGAATCGAATAACTTACAAGGGGATCTGAATAATCGACACCGGGTAATCAGATCGCAATCTGCACTTTAGATTTATAAGGATCTGTGGGTTTCCTGCAAACCACCTTTGCGGCCGTTGACACTGTATGGTGTCCATTTTGTATGGGATTAAAAGGTCCTGGTGGTGAACACGGTACGCGATGCTATCGGCCGGTTGGTGAGCATTAGTCATTGTGATTTGTTTAAGCGGTTGAAATTTACACTACTAAGCGTTTCATCTATTTGGTTTAAGGTTAATTGTTGGTGTGACATGATTATTTTTAAAGCAAACGATTTTCAATTTTAGTTTTAAAAGAAACAGCAGGATTAATACACAAGTGAAGCTAAATTTTTGTAAACACTTGAGGGGCCATATTGTCTAACCGAAAATTTGTCGTCCGAATGTATTTAATTTTTTTATCATCGCACGGCGTCATTAGTTGTCATGGTAAAACCTAAATAACGCCGCAAGAAAACTCAACAGTCAGTAATTTTCTCACATGTTAGGCTACTTATGATGACAATGATAATACCTAACTTAGCATTATAAGATAAAACATCATGTGATAGTTAAGCAGGGATAATGGTAATCTTGTCCCAATCATTTGGGATCGGCGTAGCATGTCTTTTTCTTCCAAGCATTCCTAGAAGAGTACGGACATTGCTAAATAACGGCAGGACTTGCGAGGAAACTGGTAGCAGACCTTTATAACGATACCAATATTTATTCATAACGTTACGCCACTTCACAACGAAATCATTATCGTAACAAAACCAGAATAACTTTATAAAAACTTTATGAAATGCGCTCTTTGCCAGTATGTTCTTTTGACGCCCTAAATCGAAAATCTTGCCGCTGGCGATGCTTGATGCATACTAGATGGGTGGCAGTGACGGTCACCGCGGTATTGTACGAACCAGCGAAATGAGGTTCCGGACTCGTGGTCCCACTGCTCACGGCACGGCTCCTATATCTACGCAGTTTGCCCTTCGGGCATCTAAAGATGCCTAGCCTACCTACTTTTGCAAAATTTTCCGAAATTAAATGCAGTAAGAGAGATGACGTATAGCGATATCAAATCGTTATCGATATGATGTTTATATAGTCATAATGAATACCGCTATGGGTCCGAGTATTATAGCGCAAGAATGACGATATACGAGTAGTTAACGTTAAGTTGGCAACGCATTTGCAGTCTCAGGATTGCATTGCAGTCTTCAAGTCTTGTGAATGCGAATGTCTATGGGTCGCAGTGTCCACTTACCATCAGGTGGCCTGTGTGCTCGATTGTCTTCTCTATGCCATAAAAAAAAAAAAAAACGTGAAATAGCGCTATTTGAAGGACTCACTGATAGTTTGCGGGTGGTAGGACCTTGTGCAGGGCCCGTCCGGATCCCTACCACCATCTTATCCATTAACCTACCGCCAAAGAGCAGTGTTCGCATTGTTGTGTTCCAGTTTGGGGATAAGACAGCCGGTGAAATGACTAGCATAGAGGCATTCCATCTTAGTCCTCAGGGTTGGCAACGCATTTGCAGTCTTAGGATTGCATCGCAGTCCTGTGAATGCAAATGTCTATGGGTCACAGTTTCCACTTACCATAAGGTGGCCTGTGTGCTCGTTTGTCTTCTATATGACATTAAAAAAAAAAGTGATCCAGTGATGCAGCCCCGGACCCTACACGGTTATACAGTGAAACATGTTTAACTGGGACATGAAGGGACCTGTAAATGACTGCAAGTAATTCAGTGATGCAGCCACGGACCCGACACGCTTATAGTTTGTCCACTTACCTCCCACTTTAAAGGCGGCGACCGCGTGAGGCACTCCTGCCCACGGACTGGGCAAGTCCAGGAACACTGCGTCGGCTTTTCCATCGAGCTCTTCCCCAAAGCCTTGATCGAGGACGTCTCTATGTTTAGCCTAAAATAGAAAAAAAAATTGAATAGACGTTATTAACTGTTTTTGTATGAAAATAACCGGTTAAATCCTGATATAGCCGGTTATTTTCATTCTGCTGTGCGTTTATCGATCAGTTACCCATTGAAACTGCTCTTGCTGGATGGCACACACTGAATGTTCATCAACTACATCATCAAGTAAGAAGAGATATAAGAAAAAAATACTATATCATTATTACATTAGCTTAAAGAGCTGTTCACGTTGCCTAGTTCACAGCTGAAAAGAGGCCGAAGAATGTTTGTGTCGGTTAAGTATATTATATATAAATAAAGAATAAGTACAAAAAAATACCGGTAATAATTAAAATCTAGAACGAAAAAGTAAGTAAAACAAATGTGTCTATATCGTCAGCCATAATAATTTTTAGTCATTATGTGTTTTAAGTAGTAATATTTATCGATTGATGTATCAATTTTAGCCTAACCTAGCCTTGTCTTCACGTTAGATATTTAATAAATTCTAATAAGATTACGGTTTCACGATAAAAAAAATATCTCAACAATGACATTATGCATGACCAAAAAACAATGGGGAACAACACGGGCTCCTAGAAGATTAATTTCTTCTAGGAGCCCGTGTTGTTCCCCATTCGACGGTCTAAAGCAATATAAACTTACAGTGACAAACTCCGCCAAGCCGTGGGCTTCGAACTCTTCGCTGGCGATCTTCGCGCGATGCTCGTGGAAGTCGAACGTGTGGACGCGCCCGTGGGGCCGCACGCGGCGGATGAGCGCATGTGTGAGGGAGCCACTACCCGTGCCTGTGGTAAAAAAATCGAACAAGTGCGGTTGTAATACTAAAAAAAGGTCACAATCGAATGGAGAAACTCCTCCTTTTTTGAATTTGGAAAAAAAAGTCAAAACCTTTCAATATTTAGGTACCATCTTATTCATAAACGCGCAATAGCTAGTGTGCTTAAAATATGCTCTGTCTTTTTGTTTCGTTATGAAATTTGAATTTTTCAGAAAGGGACCGAGAAAACTTTAGCTAAAATAGGTTTTTTGTGCGTATATTTTTCGTTGAAGTTTTTAGTGGAAATATACGAACATGGCGTTAAAAGTTAAGGGTTCCGTAAGACGCCGAAAAAAGCACGTCAGCAGCAGAAGACGTCAAAATGATTGCACTTGACTCTATTGACAAGAGAATACATCGTGTCTAGATCACTTTGAGCATGTCCTTAAAAACGGTTATAAGATTAGTATTTAAGTTTATTTTCCTAATTATACTTAGTAAAGTAAAAAAAAACAATTATTATGCAGTTATTTAAATGGATTCATTAAAGCAGTATATTGATTTTAATTTTGAACCCCATACATTTTACTTTCATAGAATTTTATTTAAGGCAATCTAGCTTAACAACTGAACATGCAAAAATATTACCGCAGTGTGGGCTGTTTATATACGTAAATATTTATAAGTTTATAACTTGGGACATTGGGATACCAAATAATTACTTTTACTGTAATTTTAATAATTTATGAAAACTTTATAGGTATAATACTTTCATTGACATATTGAAATAACATAACACAGATATACATATCGCACTGCTAGATCAAAACAGTAGTAACACAAATACAACTGTATTCTAAAATCAACTTTTATAGAACTTCTACGAGGTTGATACAAAACTAACAAAGATTTTGAGATGATACTGTTTTGATCTAGCAGTGCGAGTGATATTTTAACTATGCATATAAGCTACCTTGTGTCATTAAGAGATTTTTTCATATTTAGTTTTACTGACCAAAATACTTACTAAAACTTCATTTTCATTATTATTCATCTCACCTTAAATTGTTTCTGCTTAGCCCATTGGTTGACTGGTAGAGAATGCCTTAAGGCTTTAAGTTCGCCATTTGTACTTACTTTGTGTATTGTGCAATAAAGTTTAATAAATAAATGTTTTTTCCTCAACAATGATACAACTGTTTAAATATCTAGAACACTGTCACAATAATTTACCTAAATAAATACCTACTATAGTAAAGACTAACCCCCTTACTTATAAACGTGTAATAAGCTTGTAATAGTTTATGCCATGCTTTGTCACTTTCTGTCAGATGCAAATGTCACAATTACAGATAAGGACAAAGCATGGCATAAACTATACCAAGCTTATTCCATGTTTATAAGTAAGGTGGTAAGACTTCACAACTAAACTACATTGGCAAATTAACTGCTTTATTTAGCAGATAACTTAAAATAATAAATTATCAATTATAAAATATTATAAATTACAATATCCAGAACTATCAAAATTATAAATCTTACCTGCTTCTATAACAACACTGCCGGGAACTAAGTCCAGTTGTAGTAATATCATACTGATATCTGGTGTGTAGATAATCTGTGTGCGATGAGGCAACGTAACTGACCATAATTCAGGAGTTGGCTGTAGCACGTGACCCCAGCCTTTCGACAACTCCACCTTATAGAAACAAATACACATTAAGTAAAAAAAAATACGTCAAATCAACGAAATCTTCATTTTTTTATGGTATGTAGAAGGCAAGCAATCACACATGCCACTTCATACATGGACTTTGAAGCCGATAACATTTGCCATCTTACAATAACTGTACATTACTACTGCATAAGCATTGCCAACCCTGAGAACTTAGACAGAGTGTCTCAATGCTAGTCAATTCGCTGGTTGTCTGACTTCTGAATCAAAACTCTACAATGCAAACATATCTGTTTGGATTTGATGATAGCGATCCAGAAGGACCCTGCAAAAGGTCCTTCGACCACTAATGACAATGATGTTCCCTTTAAGCTTGGTAACATAGATTAACAGCATATTAGGCAAGTAAATATGGATGATACCCACGTTTAATTTATGTGGGAGTCAGTCTACCAGTGCAGTGTAACCAAACCGTTTTGTTATATTTTTGGTTATATTTTGATGTATTTCTTTACGGACCTTTAATAAAATCAAACGGTAGTAAATTACTTACCTTGCTACCATATTCAACTCCAATTAGATTTTTAACTTTTAAAGCACCAAATGTTGTTTGGTAAACATTCTCTACCATGTCGCCTTTCTTATTTTTTATTTCACGCTTGACATCTATTGCGTGCACATTATTACTTAAATATAAGATCACTGTATCTCCCTCATCAATTTTATCTTTATAATTACGGAAACTCATTTTTTAAGTAATAAATCTTTGCTGTAAGTTTTTACGTAAAGTTTGTAAACAAGTATTCGTTTGACTGATTTGATTTACCATGTGGGTTTGACGTTTCTGTCTTTTGACGACTGACATTTCAATCGTATTCAACTTATTCGTATTATTATGTAGTATTCAACTTGTGATCGAGATTGTGTCGATACTTATTATTATTGCAAATAAAATAATGTAATCAATTTGTTAATCGAACTATTGTTGTGTTTTATTAAATACTATATTTTTTATGTATTAAAGATCCTTGAAGCAGTGGTTAACGTGTAAAAACGCCTTTGAACGTCTGGTCGCGTACGGAATGTCATAAAATCAACTCCTACGATCAGTTGTACGTTTCGTCTCACATAGGGGTTTTTTATCATTCTAGATGTTTTCATAAAACATTAATTACCAAATTTAAATGAAATGTTTTGAATCAGGCCAAATGAACGTATTATGTCATTAAAATTTGCAACGTTATATTAGCCTACGAAGATTAATAGAATAGAAGTTAAGATCTGATTTTGACACATTGATGATAACGAAACGCGCGACGTCAGAATAACTCGTCTACTTGCATTCATGAATGCTTTGGCATATTTGGCAAGCCAATAATTAACATTGCATCGTAAGTAACGTCAATCGAAAAACAGTTCGCTCATTTTATTTTGTCTTAAATCTTTAATTGTTAACTCAGTCAGTGGATTTGCCCAGAAAATGAGCAGTTTACTTTACGTGACACACATAAATTGTAATTAGTTTACGGACTCTTTCCAACATGGTGAAAATGGAGACATCGAAGAATAACAGCAAAACCAGTTCGCTGAAGGCTCTAATTCTTAAAGCCTGGCGAGAGCGGTGGACTGACATACAATGGGGCATCAATATCAAGACCATAATTCCAAGAGGAGTCAGCGGTGACCTCTACAATCTAGCGGATTGTATTCTACAACAAGCCATGGTAGGATGTGGAGCTAACCAGTTAGTAATATCCTATCTTAAGCACTCTTTAGCGTCCCATTTGGTCTCCTACGCTGCTGTATTACAGAGAATCGCGAAATTTGACGCATTCCACAAACCACACTGTATTTCAAGTCTCTTGGAATTCATAGAAAGCTTCCTTGAAAGTATAACATGTCGGGGCAAACTAGAAGAGGAAGTGTTGGCTAATGCTGTGTCATCAATAATACTGTGGCTTCTACAAGTTTACCATTATTCTTTAAGCAAATATCCATCATCAAATCTTATTCAAAGCCAAGAGCTTCTAGAAAAATCTACAGCGTTGCTGAATTCAATTGTCAACACGGACTTTCTACTTGCTATGTTTTATTTAGCCAAGCAAAATGATCCAGATGAATACAATGAAGTCACTAAAAAGTGCCAAGAGATTACAGGCTTTATGATGATGAACACACAGTTCAAAGCCCCTGTTGCTATTCATGAAACCTTACAAAAGATATGCAATATGGATATTGATAAAATAGCACCGTTGAATATAAAGGTAGAGCCTGTCACCCATTGCTTGCAAGCATTAGTAGCTATCAATATTTTGTCTAACCCGAGTGCTGATATGCAACAACTTTCTGCCCAATTGCTCATGATAAAGAGAATCAAAGGTTACTCATTAGGGCGACTCTACTGTGAGCTTATCAGAGCTTGCTTTATTTCTTTAAATGATTCTAGCAAAGATGCATCAAAACAAGCACTTTGGGCGGCCTTCACATTTTTAAAAATACCTCAGGTGATACACTACCTTCATAATACATGTGGTACCACCAACAAGGAGGATGAATATTCTATTGAAACTGTTGAAGCATTTGAGAAACTGCTGCAGTCTACTCCTTTATTGGATATTGTTGATACAAAGAATTCATGTAACAGTATTGTGTCCCTATTAGAGCCATTGGTTAAACTGAATGTAATGACTGAGCAACATTTGGCTTACTTTAGCCAAAAGCGAGAAAATAAAGAAGTTAAACTGCAGAAACTAGAACCTACTGGGTTACAGGGGTCAGTTCCCTCTTTTATTACTCGAGCCGAACCAACTTTGGCTGGAATCTTAAAAACAATGAGTGGCGACTTCCACAAAATGCAGGAGCAACTATATGCTATGCTTTGCCAGATTGTAGGAGGTACTTCTTTAATTACAATCTTGGCTGTTGCAGCGGTGGAAGGGAAATTGAAGCTATTTGTGTCAAGACTCATCAGGTTCAATGAGTTTGCGTTGATTGCTGCCAGTGAAAAAGGTGCATCTCAGTCCAAAGTCTACATTTTTGACATTTCTTTTCTAATACTCTGCTCAATCGTGCAAGATTATGGTGTTGAAGCAGTTTTGGAAGAAAATGGAGAATCTTTCTTTGAGCAGTGGGTAAGAGAATGCATGCCACATAAAGGTGCCCATAAGTCACCAGATGCAATTCTTCAAAAGTGTGATTCATCAACTGTAGACATCTTTATTCACCATTTGAGTGCTCCTGACTTTGATTTTAAGAACACCAACCTAAAGCCCCATGAACTTTGTATGAATGTTAGTCGGACAGTAAAAGAAGTCCTATTTGCTTGGGAGCAAGGTTCATTATCTGCAGTTGATGTTAAAAGAATGTTAGATTCTCTAAGGCAGAAAATGGCTTCTTTAGCTGTTTGCGCTACTGTGTGGCTTTGTGCATATATTGATGTTGTTCATCAAGATGCATTTTTGAAGCCAATAAACATGATTCAACAGTTCTTAACACCTCCGAGTGAAGCTGAAATAGCCCAATTGGATAATTTCAAAGAGCGTGCAATTTTAATGTGCCAAATTATAAGGAAGATGCAATATGACATCCACCCGCCTTCTGTACCAAAAAGTAAAACAATGACTCTGCCTCATACAATTATATCACGGCAACCTATTTTAGAGCAATTGCAATCTGCATGGGAGGATGTTAAAACCAGAGGTTATCTGCATATTGATGCTACACATGTTATTGAAAGTCTCCTAAACACTGCTGGCCCAGTGTGGTTTGTCACAAACCTTGTAAAAGAAACTCTGAAATTTAGATATCAGGAGGACCTTGATAGATCAGTGGATATAGTTCTAGCCATGTTCCATTTGGACATAGAAAAGTGCACTGAAGCTATGTTACTCCATGTTTTGCCTCAGTATTTGTATAATGCTAAGCTATGTGAAGAGCTTGTCGAGCCTCAATCTGCGACATTGGCTAAATTAGCGGTGTATTGCGTATACGCTGCTCTTGAGAAAACTTCTTCCTCTAAAGCACAAAGTTGTAGAAAACGGCGTCATGATGAGTCCGACGATTTGGAAGCAATGGTCTCTGCCAGCAAAGTAAGAAGGCTTAATGACAACAGTTCTGATAGCAGTGCTATGTATTATTCCCAAGGGCAAACCATGTCTGGATTAAACCTGCGGGAACCTATGTTATCTGCTTTGGATACACTGTACAAGTCTTTTTCCCAATTGGCTGGCAAAAATGGTGATGTGACACCACAAACACAGTTTATATTAGAATTTTTGGTGTATGTAGTAGAGTGTGGTCATGAAAGGGCACAGCTGGTTTTGCAGAAGATGCCAAGTGAATTGGTTCCTACGCTAATAAAAGCTTTGCCAGACAGTTTTAATATTAATTTGATTTTAAGGCTACATGACTTGTCTACTCCTTATGGGAGAAAAGATACTGCTAGAGACTTGTGTCTTCTACGTAATATGAGATTACGACCAGAATAATTTTAATAATGTCTTAATGATTTTTATAAATAGATAAATTTTATATTTAAGAACTCAGTAATGTAATGTAGGAGAAATAAAATAAAGCTTTTTAAAATAGTAAAATCTTTACTTTTCCAAACTCAATTCAACAACATAGTGATTATAAATTAAAAACTAGACTCAATATTCTTTCCAAATTTCTTCCATCTTCTAAGAAGACTAACAATTTGTAGCTTTGTATATTTAACTAATTTACTTAAAACATATTTCTGGACGGATTTTGATCACGAGTTTAAATCAGGGTCCAATTACTATCAAATTCAAGAACTTGACTTAAAATTTACAATAAAATCAATTAATTACCATTAAATTAACATAATATGTACATCGTATACACATTTATCACATTGAATGTGAAGGAATTTAAATATAAACTTATAATATGAGAGTAATTTGTACAAGTTCCTTATCTCTAATGGAATATACAGTCTGCCTAGCATCATACAAAATTCTTAACGCTACAAAGATCACAGGAGAGTTCCAGAGCTTTTGTCTAAATAAAATAAAATTTATTAAAATAGGGTAACAGTATTGAACTACTTTATAGAATAAAACAAGTTACACTTTAGTTATAAAGCAGGCTTCTTAGCATCCGGAGAATCAGGATGTGGACGATCTGAAACAAATGAAAAACAATATTAGCCAATGTTAAAACTTGCAAGTCTCTAACTTGTATGAGAGAGTAAGACCTCAAAACGTATAAGTTAAGCCAGTAACACATCTATGAGTAGGTATACTTAGGTGAAATACTTAAATATATGACCTCTTGTATGTACACAGTTGTACTACATCTGTACAGACCGTTCGACATTCTATATTTGAAATTTGACGTAAATTCCATATTAGTTTTGTATATAAATCATGCAAGGCCATTTACAAGGTCATTTACAAAAGTTTATCACCTATAAGTTATGCTGATTATATTGCTAGTCTAAATCGGGTTGTTTTTAGGTTCTTAGCTACATTCTCCGGCTTGTTTTAGTGTACACCCAAACGACGTTATTTCCTCCGGAAATACCAAATTTTCCGGAACAAAAAATATCCTGTCTTAAACCATGATACCTATGGATTAACTGTGTCCGAAATATCATCTAAATCTGTTCAAATGTTTACACGTATTTGAGTCGTAAACAATCTCACAAAGGTCACAAATTATGCAACCTAATGTCAAACAAACGCACCGGGCAAGAGCATGTGGGACAATGCTCGCTCAGTGCAGTTTGATTGTTGTTAGGTAGGTAAGAAGTACTATAAACACAAGCAATTTATCGATTTCCAAAAAACAGTATGAGCTAATTTTTCATTTAAAGTTATTTCGCGCCATCGATTATTTTCAGTAAGTACCAGGTATAATGTGAAAATAAAGTATTTAATACTCACCCATTGGCCTTCTAAGAATCTCTCCTTCCCTCGTTGCGTTATACGCTGGCGGTGGATTACTGACCCTCATTTGTAAGCTTAACCTATTAGGATTGCAGTTCTCATCGACGGCATCAGCGGTCGCGAACGATGCCCTCTGACTCCTATTCCACGTCTGCTGATAGGAACTTTCTGTTGTTACTGTGTTACATCTATTGTTAGTATGAGGAACATATTGCTCTGGCGACCAGTCGAACACAAAGGTATGACTATAGTTTTGCGTGTATGCTGACGGAGTGCCAGATGGAGTCGGAGGGGTTGTCGTTACATATGGACTTAAATCTTGGTGGCAGACGTCGGGAACCTTCTGGAGCGCCGATTCAGACCACGTTGGACTTGGATTCCATTGGTCAACCATCTCTGTTTCTGAAATATTGAAGTTCTTGGACCCTGGTCTTCTGCTCGCTATTGACCCTGTTACGGCTACTAATGTATCGCCCCCTGAAGTGACTGTAGCAGGCGTGCACCGAGGTGACATGTTCGGAACAGGTGTGTTAGGTTTTTCTTCAGCATTCTTTCCTTTCCGTTTTGCGTTAGATTGGATTCTAGTGTCTTCTATCCTGATGTTATGGAATCTAGAACAAGAAGCTAAAGTTAAACATGCTATTGTGATGGTCGGTCTAACAAGGGACATGAGTAAATAATTAAATAAATAGAGTTAATCTAGAAACGTAAAATAGGTAACATTGTCAGGTTTAAGAAAGATACATGACCGTTGCCACCAAAGAAGACCTCTATCTAATAAGAACGAACTGGACTAAAAAAAAACTGTGAATATTATTCTGTGTAAAAATTGACGAGTGCATAAACTGAAAATGGCTGTTAGAACACTGGAAATGTAGCCTTAGCAAGTTACCTGTTATCTTGTAATGGTACAGAATAATCCACAGGAGCGGTATCGGTTCTTTCATAGGCATAGTGCATCGGAGCCAGATGGGGCACGTGAGGAATGTGGGGTTGCAGACCAGGATTGGGCATCATCACTTGGCTTCCATTAACGCAGACTGGGGGAGCTGGGGTATACTGCATTGCTGGAGGGTACACTTGAAGATCAGGAGGCGGAGGGCCATACATTCTTGTCGCAGCTTCGTAGGCCAGACCGTAGTGGAGTTTGGACTGGACTGCGTAGTAGTGATAAAGCCAAGGATTGGCTTTCATGACTGCTGCTTCTTCCTCACTGTGGAAGAAATTATATCATAAATACTCATAGCTATACCTATTAGACCACCAATACTTTTCAAAAACTGTTGCCTATAGCGCTGGTTGCCACATATATATATTTTATTTATTTACTCGAGACCATACCTATATTTTCTCCATCACATCAAACTCTTTTTTTCCAATCTTCTTATGAGATCAATGTTGTTTTTTTATAAAGAAGCCCGAGATAAAATTTGGAACATCATCCCTTTTTTTCTGGAGGTCATTTACAAAGAGTAGGGGAGGGGGGGGGCATAGCGGGGTAGCGGGGCATAGCGGGTTAGCGGTACTTTTTGGCGAAGGACGAACGGCATGGCAATTTGAATAAGGCTCCGTGATTGGTGTTTAGTCTGCGCGTGACCGCCGCGATCTTCGCAGGCAGCCGATTGACGCCGGTAAGAAATATTTAAAATATTTGCAAAACCTGTGTAATCCTTAAAAATATTGTTGATATTTGATTCACGTTCATTCTGTGCCTTTATACTGTAGTCGTAAACGTTTTTTTTTGTGACTATCGGCGGATCTGAAGGATTTTATATTTCAACAACTAAGTCTGCTTATAAACAAGGCAAGATGGCGGTCGTTAATGTTTCGATGTGACAGCACGTAGGGGCAAAGTGGGGTTAAAGTGATGGGGCATAATGGGGAACAAGCTTAATAGGTACCCCACTTTGCCCCCTAATTTTGCTTGATTTACCCTATGTGTTATTAATTGGTGCCTACCGTCGTTTGTTTCAGCTAAAATGGTTCGAACATATAAAAAGACGACGAATCAACACTCGTGGTCTTTAGAATCAATGAAAAAAGCGGGTTGATAGTAAAGATTTTATTCGATTATAAGAAGATGAAGATGATAAAGCCAATCTCTGTGCAATGTATGTTAATGATTCGTTGGGATTTAACGTTAAATTTAACTAATGATCCCCACAGTTACTGTTAGAAGTGATATTCTTTGATAATAAAGATTTAATTCGTTTATAATAGTTGTTATAATTCACTACGCCACTAAACCCCTTCTCAAGCCCCACATTGCCCCTTTTCATACCCCACAATGCCCCATTTAGTACCCCACAATGCCCCTTATGCTGCCCCACTTTACCCCAATATACGGGGCATAGCGGGACAAAACCCACTTTTGATAAAATTGATCATGTACCTAAATTTAATTATATTCGAACAAAAAATAACATGCAGTATTATACCTTAGATACCAATAGTTAATTTAAGTTGGATTGCGTGTAAGTTATACAGATGAATCCGAATCTAACTCGCTCTGTTCCTTAGCTTCCCCGCTTTGCCCCCCCCCCTCCCCTACCTACCTACCTAATTGATTTAATGAGGGTGAGAATCTAGTTAGCCATTAGACGACAACCTAGGTACGTAAGTTTAAACATAGTAGATGCATTTTGCATTTAAATGATAGGTACGCTGCCTTGCTAAGGTTAAATCAATGGCATTCTTTATAGTACCTACCTAGTAATTATGGTGGCATATTCGCGGAACAGGGAGCGCAGATCTAAGAACATAATAAAGCTATTTAATGCGTTTGAAGTAATTTCAACTGAGATGTGGAAAGAATTCTTCCATCAGTAAGTTGTTACACGGTTCGGCCATTAGGGAGGACCGTGAATGGGGGGCACTAAAGTTTAATGTTTACCTATATTAAAATGCCTACTTAGCCTTACTTACTTGTAGGTGATTCATATAAACTAAATTAAGTACTTTGTAGGCCTTATCTGGCTTAATTATTTGCAGGAATTTAATAGGTATTATGGCAAAAGCTTCCAGTAAAAGGATTTTTGTTTCTAGAATGCAAAATAGAGACTGCAATACAATGCGATGAACTTCACATTTAGCCTATAGGTAGGTACATAAACGACACAGAGCGGGGTCGTGGGAAATGTGAAGTGCTCTAATACAAGGGTTTTTAATCCACGGAAAAGCTAAACTACGTAATGTTCCGTAAGTATTTTACTATCGACAAAATGGAACCTGTAACCTACCATAGAAATCTTCAGTGACGTTATACTTAAAAAGCTATATTATTTATAGTCGTAAGTATTGACAAACAAAATGTCACTTTGACACAGTTCTATTGGGGCCTGGGGTAGAGTTTAATTTTACCAATTGTACTTATAATGACGTAGTCATGGGAAAATGACAACTGCGGCAGATGTCAATCCACACGCTCGTTTGACTGTCATACCCTCCCTTCACAATAATAGAAAGAGAGGGTAAGATGGTGGTAGCGAATTTGGACAGACACTGCATATGTACTATCAGCCCAATGAAACCCTGACCCACCATAGAACGTTGTCACAGTGACATTATAAAACAATTTGTTTGACACTTCTTAAGACTTGAATCATAACGTCTCTGTGACACAGTTCTATGGTGGGTCAAGGTTCCAATGGTCTGATAGTACTGTACCACCTTAATTGATCTTGATTAGTCAAGTGATGTTTCCATACTATAGGTACGTGGTTTTTCTCTTAAAAGCTGTTTTTTGTGAAGCGGTCGATCGAGCGTGCGAAATCATACGACCAAGTTTTAATCTAACTATTAATTGAGAATGTTAGCTCTAAAATGTGTTGTTTGTTCGCTCTGACGGAACAACTTAAACTCGCCTGTTAATAATTCGTCCGTCGAGTTGAAGAGTGAGTGCTAAAGATAAAAACATGGCTAATATTAAATCGAAGTATGTAAACTATAAATGTGCTAAGATGATCATTCTATAAATAAACCATGACAGGATAATCGGCCATCGATAGAACCATGCAACATCAGCTACAGCTGCTGTATCTTATAAACTCATCCATGTATCGACTGACTTTTGACCCCACTGGTACTAGGGCTACAGGAACCCGAAGACGATGCGGAAACAATACCTATAAAACAAACAGAAGCTCGACAAAAACCACGATAACCCCGCAATTGTATAGGCAATGAATTAAAATCAAACAAACGACAATAATGCTCAATGTAAGGTAAGGTAGTATTAAATTTGTAGGGACCTCTGTTGACCTTTAGCGCGCTGAACCAACGTTTGAGTAAGGCAACCTTTAAGATAGTGGTTGCAAGGAAATGTCACATAGTTGGACTCAGCCCTGGACCTATTAGGTACTGTCGCCGCTAAAGTTGTTGGGGAGAAAGCATATTAACATGTTACCAAAAAAAAGACTGAGAAAAAAAACACGACATTTTTTTTGAAGTTTTTCCTCAATCTCTGATGAAAAGCCAACTATTACCACGAGGAATTACTAGAATTATTTTTCGTTTAGGTACTTTACTCTACCTACCTACTTTTTAGATGAACTGCGTTTCATTACACTAACAAGTTTCCAATTGATGGTATAGTGAATTAATGTTTACTTAAACGTTTTAATTAATTGTAAAAGTTTAGTTTTGTAGGCAGGTAAAGTAAAAAGTACTTAATAATAACATTAAGCTAATGACATTCTACGAGAGCTCTAAACACCTATTTTTTAAACCACATCAAAGCAGTCCAAGGATCAAAAATACCTCGACATTATTGTGATGTTTTGCAATATATTGCATCGTCGAATTATTATTAATAAAATTGTACACTTACAGTAATTCGGCATCCCACCCAACAAAATAAATAAGTAGCTACTTAAAACTTCAGCCACCGTAACAGAATTAAATTCTAAGCTTCTGTTGCCACCAGTACATCAAAGTTTAGATATGTGTTGGACGACGACAAATCGCTTTCGCATGCGCATTGGGAAAGAGATAGTCGAATCAAAGGCCGCGGATAAACGAATGTTAACACACGTTCTGCATTAATGAACTTGGCCTTACGATTCAGAGGTGATTTATGCTTCGTAAGGTTTTCTCACGGGAGGAAGCCACGGTGGCGTCGCCGTGTAGGTTATTTTGTTTGAGTTTTTGCTAAGGACTGTATTGAACCTAATCGCGTCTGATGGTAAGTGGCGAGGTTTGAGGATAAATTCCCTTGGTTCAAGAACTTAAGTAGGTAGGTGGGGCATCAATGATGGACACTTTAAGCTGACAAGCACCAATGGACACTTCACTCTTAATTCAATTTCGTACGGTCCTATATTGATTGTTGTAAAACAAATTAAAAACCCTTATCTTCTGTAAAATGAAAATCAAGTGTCCATTATTTGGTCCTCGTCCATTACTGGTTCCATCACCCTTACTAGGTAACTTTACGAAATACTTACAGATGTAGTGCATTCGTTTAGTATTAAGTAGGAAAAACGAAGTAAGAGCATGTCGGATCATGTCCAGAATAAGTTTCCGACGCCGATACTACAAACTCTCGGCACGCAACTCTAGCGAAAATGTCACTTTTCGAGTTAAATATTTCTTAAACAGTCCTACAAATATAAAAATCGATAATAACATGTTCATAATATTTTTCAAGAGCTACTTATATCCAATAAAAAAAAAAAAAAAAATATTTTCAGATATCTCAGATAACTCACTCAGTATTAATATAATATTATATTTCACAACTTTGTCGGCATAATTTAAGAGTCTCTGAGCTAGACCGCGGACAGACGGCAAGACGGACAGCCAGACAGCGGACATGGCAAAACTATAAAAGTATAAGGTACCTACACTAAAAATTTGTAATTGACGATCGTATGACGTCTACTGGCCGTCTCTTTTACAGTTTTTTAGCTCATCAGGGTCTTTTTCCCTATTGTTATCATATTTATCGCTAAGACAGCTCTTATTATCTTGACGGTATAGGCGTCCAAATATAAAACAAAACGATAATAATTGTTGTAAATGAAATGTAGAATAAGGCCCTGCGGCTCTTGTGCGTGTTTGCCTTGTCCAAACTTTATTTTATTTTTAATTCAGTAAGTAGGCCGCACGGGCACTTTAACACTTTGATTGCCACAGACCCACTAGGCGGGTCCATTTTGTATGAATATCAGAGCACTTGGCAATGAAAGTGACACGTCAAAAATCTACCAGCGCTTCCCAAGAGGAGATTACTGCTGAGAAGGAACGCTGCCACAAGAAATTCAACAGCCAGTTGTTTTTTAAATGTCGCTTATGATAATGTACAATCGTGGTTACATTGATGACGTTATGATACCAGAGTCCTCTTATACTTGACATAGCTACTAATACATTAACAATATGATTAAGATATCGGTAGAAGCGAGATTGGATAAAATTACTCGGAATAGAGTTGATGGTTAGTGTTATTCTACCTACATATTAGACAAAAAAAAAACATTTCTAGTATGAGTAATGTAAGAGACTTCGTGCCAGCAAAACTTTAACCTCTCAACGCGCAAGCAAAATCCACCGACTTGTGTCAGGTACACTGGTTCGCAAGTTTTTTTTATAGGCTCTCTATATCATGAAGCAGAATTTTAATGAAAAAGCAATTGATCGATTGATGACGTTACATGCTAACAAAATCATTGTCTAATGTCTACCTATAGAATAGAGACAAAAGAAGAATAAAATCTCTGATTATAACGTGCCTGCTTAACTCTAACCAACAAACAATGAGCCCAATAAAAACAAAATATCCTGATACTTCCATTATTTTATAAACCTTTAACAGCTTATCTGCGTATGCATGTAGTTTTTAAGATAATGCTGGCTTGTTATGCATAACCGATTTAATGGAATGTTGGACAACGTATCCGTCGCAGGCGCTTCCCGCCAATTTGTGCGTCCGCGCAGGGCGCATAAATCTGCGCGACATGACGTAGGCGGTCGACATGTTGACAATTTGTTGTCGTTCACTGTATTTGTAAGGCGACGCGTCCATTGCGGGTACGCACGTGATCTATATTTAAAATTACTTAAGAGGATTGTGAAATGACGCTTAAATTTCGTAGCAGTAATTTTTTTTCATGAAAATTTAGCTTATGGCGATGACGTTTCTCACTCCCTAAATCAAGTCCGAATTCCACGATTTTTTAATTTATTGTGCAGTCAACAGCCTAAATAAGTGATCATTTCTGTACCTTGTCGCTTTCAATCGCTTCACAATTTTGTATAAAATTTCAAAGACGTCGCTAAAGTGACAAGGTACATGATTACTTATTTATGCTGTTGACTGTACTTAGCTGTTTTTTACTGAAGTCGGTTAAAATGTAGGTTCGTAGGTACATTTTCGCTTTTTTTAATTTGTTTTAGAAATATTTTATTGGAATGGAAAGCCTAGTTTTTCATAATATCTACAACGTATTCAAAAATGGTAAAAATCTAATTAGGATTAGGGAAGCGAACCGTCGCAATTTGTATGTAAATTTTTAGCTTCACAGTCATGTTAAGATAAGCTGTAGGTACGTTTTTGCGAAACGTTTTATCGCGCACGACCGATTTTGGAATCTGAGAGACATTGTAGAGACAATTAACTGTTTTTTTTTACTTATCTGAGTGCACCCGTATGTAATGTACACTTGAAATATGGACAAACGTTTCATCGATCGTTTCACTTCGCCGAATTTTCATTTCATCGACAGGCATTTCCACGTGCAGGAGCTTTATAACTAACCTAACCTGACCTACGTAACGAATGCATAAGATAACCTGAAAACTATAAGGTTTCAGCAAAGATTCGATTTCGATGAAATGATACATTCAATGAAACTTTAGTCGATATCTCAAGGAGCACCTCTAAAAATGCGTTACCAACCTATCAGTTCATGTATCGCTACGATTGATCAGATCCTGTTTTGGAATGAAGGGAAAAAAGGCTGCTATACTATAGGTACAGCTATATAGAATCCGACCGCAGAGACGTTTATATGTCGTTTTGCGAAGATTTTGTATTTTTAATTGTACATAATCAGGCATTTTATAGGCATTAGGTGCGCGTGTTTGGTAATAAAAGAAAACCCAATGGGGGAAATTTTCTATCGGCAGGGGTAGAAACAAACAATATTTATCTATTTGAAATAGGTACAGTTACGAAATTAAATTTGGTGTCAAGTCATTTGTAACTTTTAGGAAACTCAACCTTATTATTGTAGAATGTCAGATTGACTTTGGAACTAACCCACCTTAGTTCCAAAGTCAATCTGACATCTCTAATGACATTGACGACTTCAGATTTATTTTTCTTGAATTGGGTCCCAAATTATCGCTCGTGACCGTACCTTTAATAATATTTTTTATTTTAAGTTAATATACTTAGTACGAGTACTGAGAGAAACGAAAATATAGGTAGGTACTTAATTTGAGTTAACTTTACATAATAAGCATTGGCACCGCTCCGCATCCTTACTGGACCATATATCTTAAACCGTAACTCACCCGCTTTATAATCCCATTGGACTAATACGAACCTTCCTAACTAGGTGTATTATTTATTGCAGTAAATCTATCAAAACTGATAACTGAACGTGTCCCCGCAGACCTTAATGGGCAGCTAAATCTTTATATAACGCAACAAAGTAGCCCGGTGCCTATTAAACTCGGTATCCACATAATCCTGGCTCATTATTGAAGCCAAGTATTTGTCAGTGGAAAGCACGAAGTAACATGAGGCGCTTGCGCAACGCAATGTGACAAATGACGCAATCGAGCGAACAATGCCGCTAGTGAGCAGACTTATAAGCTTTAGGGTGAATTTTGGGGCACATGTTTATAAGAGCGAGCGATTGTTGGTCAGTTACACTAGATTTTCTCCGCGGATTTGCGTTAAACTCGGCAATGGTATTTTCTTAAAAAAAAAAAAACAACCGAAAACTTCTTTACCCCTTCTTCATAGGCTTTGTATATATGCTTATTGAATTTTATTTAAATTGGTTCAGCTAGACAAACTACCCTATGAATTTGTAATAGGTCTTTCAGGTTCGGGTAAATTCGGTTAAAATTGCATAAGAGAGTATGAGAGCGAATAAGAGAGAAGTACAAACCCGAAGGCCTTTTTCAAAGCATGTAGGATTATAGGTAGTACGTAAGCTGTTACTTGAAGAAACATCCTCTGTCAAACACACAAAACTTATGTACGAGTATGTCCATGTGTCATGGGCATTATAAAAGTTCAGGTGAAGACTTCCACTTCTAGACATGTGTGGTCTCCACGGTTCTCAGCTACCGGTTCATACATGATTGAGGGTGTCACTTTAAAAAGTATACATGCTTAACCAAAATTAGTGTAATGTTTAAAAATAGGTTGTTTACAAAATCAGAAAACAGTGCAGTTATGCAGTGCTGAAATGCTTTTTTTCAATAGACTAGGGCAAGTAAAAGGGTTTTAGTTCTAGGTAAATATGTAGACATTCATTCTTGTATTTAAAAGTATGTTTCCAGGGAATCTAATGAAAGTATTGCTCATTTTGGTGTCTTTATTCTAAAATAAAGGAAACTAAGAAAACGATAACTATTTATTTAGGACTTGCCAAAGAATTTTCATTTTCATTTGCAACTTTGAACTTTGACTTATTTACATCATAAGTTACAATTTCTACAAAGGAAATTTGACGCCGGTTAAATTTAAAATACAAAATAGAAACACAACGATACTGCAAAACGTTATCTTGCTGAATATCGAGGTAGCTTAGCACTTTACGAGATACTATTAAACCTCTACACGGGATCTTTTTGTAGGCTCCGAGGTTACTTTGTAATTTAAATTGAAGAAGATAGGCGTAAAGACCTCTGGGATACTGCGTTCTGGACTTTAGGCCGGTTTTTAAAACGTAAACAAACTGCAAGACCCGCGGCTTGGGTACATTTGATATTGACTGATTGTACTCTTAGTATATCTGCGCTACAGTCAAGACAATGTATTTGCGTACGACCGCAGTCCTGTCGCAATGACAGGCTACATCATTCAAACTTGACTGCAGCGTTGTTTTATACGTCTCACCTTATTGCAATAGAGTTCTATGGCGGATGAACAAAACTACAAATAGTTCGTTATTATAAATGAAAAAAGCTAGACAGAATTAATTATTATCATGTTAAATGTCTTTTTCATCACACTTGCTCGGAAAGGGTTTTATAACACGCAGGCGTTTAGGGCAGTTATAGCCGACTTAGCTCCCCCGGGAGTTATAGATTTTCATAACTCCCTAGGGAGTTATGAGTTTAGTTTTAAAATATAGAATCCACTTGTACATCATTTCAGACCAAAGAGGTGTAAAATCAGCCAAGATTTATTTCCTATATTCAAAACTTGGCTACAAACCAATTTTACTGTTTAATTAAACTTATACAGCACATTTGTCTGCATTATATTTCTATTTTACCATTATTTCAGAGACATTCGCAATTATTTTATTAAATTTCATTTTGAAAATTTGTACAATCTGGCAGAATGGCCTGTATTAGTCAAGTTTAAAAAAAAGCAATTCTAAGCATTATCTGTGGAAGACTAAAAAAAAGTTGTCAAACTCTTTTAGCTTAGCGAATCAAGTTCGTTTAATTTTGTTTGATTGTTGTTTCCGAAGCGTATTTTGTTTAAAGGTACGAAAAAAACAAACTTAATATGACTTCCTCATCGGAAGAATCTGTAGTGACATCAACACCACCTGATTTGTTAAATGCGGCTCAACTACTCAACAATGATTTGCTGCCAGCGAAATCTAAAGAAAAGTATACTGCGGCTTATGAGCACTTAAGGGTTTTTTTTTGTATTTATTTTTTATTTCCTTGCTAATGTGATGAAAATCATTGTGTGTATCATGGGCAGTAAGGAGATTGCAATCTCGAGTCATTAAAAGCCCTCCGCCTTCGGCGTCGGGCTTCTAATAGTCTCTCGTTAGCAATCCTCTTCTTACCGCCCTTGGTGCACAATGTACTATTCTTGGGTTTCATATGATGGTGTTTAGTCACCCTATCACCAGGAGTGCAGAACATGCAAGGGTCTGTGTCGCACTGGCTGGCTTTACAGTCAAACAGAAGTTTATTGCTAAATAGCTTGTTTAATCTGTGGTCTAGATATCTATTACAAACAAATGAAATGGCACTGAACTAGCCAGCATCTTAAAAAGTAATCTAATAAGGGAACAGGGATGGCTTCTGACCGTGAAAATCATTCATCCTATGTATTTATTTACCTAGCTATATTTGGCTTACATCCTAGTTATGAAAGGACCTTAAAAGTTATAATCTGTGTGTGTGTTTGAATTTAGAAATGTGGTATTCCACCTCACCGAGTAGTGTTGTAGTCTCCGGAGTACTAGGATACCAGGACTTCTAGGATAGCCAGCTATAGTTTCTGAATTGTACCACAGGTAAGCTTAAACTTAAGCGCCTAAGGGCCACATAGTCACCGCCCTTTGTGCCTGATTGTTTAGGTCAGCTGGGCTGTCACCCACTCGTGCATTGAAATTAATTTAGATTTACAATCTCCAGCGCCTACTGGCGTTTCAGATGAATTGCCTCTTAGTCATGCTGGTTTATAGGGATAATAACATTGTTAGTACTAAGTGTGTTGGTTAATGAGTGGCTGAGTCGTGGCCGTTATTGATTTCGCTGGCAGCAGCTACATTCTGTTTAGTAATCTATAATGTAACGGACAGGGGTGTTATCGGGAAGTTGTGCAGTGTTGTAAACGGTTTAATTAGAGGGAACAATAGACGTTGCGCGTATATAGGTTCACTGTTTATTGTTCAGCTCTGAACAAAATTTGACGTTAGTGATTAACAAGTTAAAGTCAAAGGGAGGTTTTGGTTCTATGTCATAGATTTCCACGTCTTCTGTTATCTAGAAAAGTTGCTCTTGTTAGTATTTTATCTTCAGCTTGTTGAAAAGTAAATCCAAATCTCTGGAGGTTCTTTGGTTGAATCGTGTTATCAATGTTTTTCACTCTCAAGGTTTTAACCTATTTGCCCACGTTTTTTGAGTTTTAACACAGTTCTACAAATTATTTAGGCTTGGAGTCTTGTTGAGCTGCCATCTCGATGTCAAGGAAAACGATTGTTACCTTGTGTTGAGTTTTTGTAGGACTGGAAAGATTACTGAAAGCTTTTTCAAATGTTATAAGACTGCCAATTACCTACTATCCTTAAAACATACTTTCTATAGATATAAATAAGAATTGATCTTTGGTTATCCCATAGAACTAAAGATCCATTCAAAGTAAATTCACTAACAAATAACGTATGCATGCACACTATTACAGCGTAGGATAAAGTGCGCGCGAATTCGGTGTAGCTCCGGTCAGCGCTTCACAGCTCACTTATCAGCATTGCACAATCAGTAAAATTACAAGCTGCGTCTCGCGAAATTAGTCAAGTTTTCGTGTATTTTGCGGCTATGAAATACGGTTGGGATTAAAGCGCGGATCGGCGCCGTCCATCAGGCCCGGCGCTTGTTAAACACAGTTTCTCACATCACAACAATAGCCCTCTGCGGGCATATTTCAAACCATCCGATAGCAACATCGGCGCACCGATCGGTTCGCGGGCCCGCTCTGACTCAATAAATCACCTCCTTACAATATTTATTTGCAGCCCCACTACGGGTTTGCGATGATATTTCGCTTTAAAAATGTATGGTGAGAAGCTTAAGCGTCGTGCCGCGAGTGTTCATTTGCAGTGTTAATTTATTTTATTATAATGTTTGAAAAACATCTGCGGTAAGCTAGCCCTGGCTAGTTGATGGAAAGAGGTTGGGTTGTTCAATAGTTATCATATCTAAGTATGATCGCAATTACGTCAGAATTGATTATCTTTTGAACTTTATTACAATGTATAAATCAATTTTCGAACTAGCCCTCACAACAACTATATGTACTTACCTACGTTTTATATTAGACAAGTGTTTTCTCTTATTAAACCTGGTCCGATTTTTACGCCCTTTTGAATATGTTGTTGATGTTATGAAAAAATTGGTCTGTACAAAAAAACAACGTACTTATACAAAAATTTTGGAAATCGGACTTGATTTAGGGCGTGAGAAACGTTATCGCCCGGGGTTAAATTTGCATGTTTTTTTTGACAGCTGGGTACTTAAAGTACCTACTTCAAAAAAAAATTGACGCACAAGGTGTTCAGAACTTCGAACTCAAATGTCAAACTCCTGTGACTCTTATGATAAGAGCCGTATTATTTGAACATAAGTTGGGTAAATGGTTAGTAGGTTCTGAATAATGAACAGGTGCTGATGTAAGTGCGTTCACAGATACCAGCTGTTTGAGTAGCAAACTAAATACATGACGATAACAGGTCAAAAACCATAAGGTTTAGCCTGTGTAGAATTGAGCACCTGATCTATGAAATTCCACGATGTAACACTGTGGATTTCTCATTTAAGACAAGGCAAGTATTTAAAATATATGATGTAAATTATCAAACGGTTACTGCCTTTGGGGGAATTAGACCTTGCTTACGACTGGCAACTGTTCGTTCCACATACTACGGAATGAATTATTTAGCTGTAAAGAGTCCCCGAAACGATCATTTGCGAATGAGAATGTTTACGTGATTGATGCAAAAATGATTGTTCACTTTTGATCATTGAAGCGATTCTCAATGATACTACGGTATTGACAGTATACGAAGAAAAAATTGACCGTCTGCAAATGACGCGCCGTGCATTGACGGTCAACGATAACAAATGACAATCTTATTCTTGATTGCGCCCTGAAATATGTCGGACGTGCTTGAGCTCGACGTGGCGTTACGAACTGAAGCAGCCTGTCATTTGAAACAATCACGTAGACATTGTCATTCGCAAATGAACGTTTCGGGGACTCTTAAGCACGTAATCTTAGTATGGTTTATCCCCGATTCGTCTACCCAGAGCCTGCATCGCCCCGATAGTACGGGCCGTATTTACGCCGCGCGTCCCGTCATCTACTATTGATATCTCAATAGGGAAGTTTGTAAGTGACCGCGTTAAGTTATGGCGGCCATTTTTCAAAGTCTGCCTCGCTGTGGGCTGGGCTGTCGGCTTAATGGCACCACGTTTAAGCCAATTAGTTTACAGAGGGTTTAAGAGTCGTAATTTTAAAGGGTCTGAAATATATTTATGTCTGTTACTTGATTCTAGTGAAAGTGGAGTACATCTAAACGCATGCCTAGTATTTATACTTATTTCAATAAATAGGTGTTCCATAGTTGGCATTATTTTAATTATTCGAAAAGTACTAATTCGGCATAAATTTACTTGGCATAATCTTTTTTCGACGAATGATGACATTGCTGAAAGCGTATTTGGTATAATTTGGAATATTTGTTATTCGAATTTTAAATAGTAGTAGAAGCGACTCGGATAGGTTAGGTTAAAAGGTCTTTTCTAGCTGAAAAATCTTGCTTTCTAGCATCTGCATGTTCAATACGTTTACTGCTTGCTTTTAGTTAAATACGTTGATGCTGTTATATTTTGCGGCATAATTTTATGCAAAAACCAAAACCTTGCGATGATTCCGATCATTCATGCTGTACATAAAGTTTATTCGGCTAACAGTCTTTCTGCTTAGTGATTGTATGGGAAACTAGAGTATGCTATATAAGTTTATGCCTATAGTCACTTATGCTTGAAGTTATTATGCAATAAAATTATTTCAAAAAAAACATATGCTACAGAAGGGAGGGGGGGAATCAAGTACTATTTTACGATTGGCCATTTAGCTAGCTAAAATTAGTTACCCTCACGTGCGCCTAGAAAACACCTCTAAAATTTATAAAATGCAAGTATCTATAATTTGGTATCACGTTACTTTTTTAAATGTTGTATCTTACTCTTCTATAGTACCTCCTCTAATATAAGAGTATTAAAAATCAACAATACTTGAAAAACCCATTTACTTACTAAAGTGAAAATTAAAGCAGATGTTCATTTGCTAGTTAATACTAACTCGTTTTGACTTAAAAGCGCAAAACCTCGTTCACACCGAACTCTAACAATTCCTCAAGTATTTTAACCAGGTTAAGTAAACAAAATTCCTTTTGCTAACGTATAAAATTATCTCCAATTATTGGTTAATTCATAATTACTGTGTGCGGCACACGAGTACTATGAACAAAATTTAAACTCCAGTAAGTGACCACTTACACCACTGTAACATGGTCTCTAGTTTTGAGGGGCTGTGTGGATTTGGCGTCCAAGATATGGTGGTAGATTTGTGCACTTACTGCTTTTTAATTTTGCACGGCAGCTTGGCTGTGATCATAATTGGTTCTTGGAGGAACGTGGACGGACGGTAAATTTCATACGCTTAGTCAGGGCTCACATGATATTGTTTCTATTACGTTACGTTACTTAAAATAGAAAATGAAGCGAGCTGTAATTAATGTGAAGAAATTTAATGAAAGGTTTACCGCTTTATTGGTTTACCTCGATAGAAAGGAGGTAGGTTTTTAGGGTCAACTCTTAAAGTATATAAATTAATTAAAGAATGAGTAAAATATTAAATGGTTTCGTAACGTTCTCTTCTTGTTGCCTTTGAGCGTTTTTGATGGAATTTCTAGAACATCGGAGATTCGACAACTTTTATTCACTTGACAAGCGTTGTGAAAATCGCTACCAATAAAGATATCAAAACGATACTTAAGATATTTCCATGAAAGAAAAATGAATGCAGCGTAAACTGATTGTGCATAGTCATAATAAATAAATGTTTGATGAAATGTATAATGTAATAAAGATTAATTCCATTTCTTCCTTGTTTATAACTTGAGAGTGAAAAGGTCTGAGAAACTAATAATTTACCATAGATTTATTGACCTTTCATTACTGAACTATTTGTGCGAATATGTGATTTATAGAACCGGTATTATTAATAGTTTCATCAAAATTAATCTATTCCAGTGCACATAAGTCAAAAGTTATTTCACGCTAACTAAAATTACGGCAAGTTTTCATTCAATCTTGGATCAATCGAGGCCGCTCTCATAAAATCAATCATTCACGTGATCAAGTCAGATTGATTTGACAGAATCACACGTTACAATTATGCTAAAATGAATGTTTATTTCTATTTATTACCGGCCATACAAATAAAGTTTTAAAACATCTCGACTGGCTGTGAGAATTGAAGCCAGTGGTGGTTATTCTCTATCTCAATAGTGTCGAACTGTCTAATTTGGCCCCTAGAAATCTGAGTAAGTGTTTGAGTTAGAGGTCAATAATACGCTTGGCCTAGAAAGTTACTTCTTAGCATAGTTTGATCTTGGTACTGTAATAACACAAAGATTTATCAATCAACTTAAAATCGATTTTATCTCTGTCGCTATACAAAATAACACCATAGTAACGAGCTCGCATTACAAATATTAGAGACATTGATTTAAATGAAAAGCAATTCCACGATTCGATACGATTTGTCGATCGATAATTATTGCGCCGGCGTACATTTCACGAGATTTAAGACAGGCAATTTAAACGGATACATTATTCGTGTCAATAATATTGATTTTATTATGCGATCGTGAACTTTGGACTGGTTGGTTTTAGGAAAGAGCTTTCGAATTATTTTGACCGCTTTATCATAACAGTGGGAACGCCCTTGTTGCGCTGCCTAGGGGCGGTTATCTGCTAAGGAAACTTCGCCGGACGGAAAATATATCTCAGATTTACATAGATTGGTACCGTAACAAAATAAGTCTGTGAAGTCAAAGATATATAACTTTGTTTATAAACGCACGATAGCTAAAGTGTGCTTAAAACATGTTTTGTCGTTATCCTTCATTTTGACATTATGAATTTGACACAAAAGAGGCAAAGAATATTTAACTAAAATAAATTTATGACGCGCACGATCCACTATTTTTTCATCACCAACCATCACATCAATCAATCGTAAATCGACCAATTTTGTGATGTAAACACTAATTAGGTGACAAAATATGAGGAAATTATTAGTTTTAATTAAAATTGTACTTATTAAATAATAAATAAAAGTAAAAAAAAATATCTCTCATTTATACTTCTAGAATTTGGTTTAGGTGATGACAAGGCCAAACAAAATGAATTTTGGTATTTTAACTGTGTATTTATTCATTATTGTATTTCATTAAACATGCCAAACTTAAACTTCAAGAATACCTACTTTGCAATTATTATGCCAATAATAAGTTCGTTCAGAATTCTGGACGAGTTAGTTCCCGTATCATATACATGTCATTAGAAGGCTAAGAGTTAAGAAAGAGATTTTCCTTCAATGTTTAAACTAACGCATCTAATAATATATTACTTTTCGTTTCACTTCACCAACCTATAAAGCAGTCTACCAGGAACACGGCCGCGCGTACGAGTATGTTACCCGGACATTTTGACGGATAGTCCCAGTTGATTTCCCGAGTCAGTTAAATCGCAATTTCTTTGATTTATGTCTGAATAATAGCTGCATGTGACCCCAGCCTTAGAGATTAGTATGTCGTATAAAACATCACATTTGACGTTTGTTCTTGTCGTAATTGCAAGAGCGGGCATGATGAAGTGATTTCACCCTCGATCGGTGCCCGATTGGCGGTTGTTGCGATGTATTAATGGGTATTAAGTTCTCCCAGGGAAGGACGATTAAGTTGAATGTTTGCGAGAGGTCAGATAATTCAACGGTCATAAGTTAGAGCGGTTCTTATTAGGCAGAGTGAGACTTAACCTGCCATGCCTGGCTACGGGCTATACTTAACTTATGAATGCGAGCTATAATGGGAGATACGCGCGTTATGGGAAATATTTCACTTTGAAATTGTTGTGTGGGTATTAGACGTTTTTGGCTTGATTATTTTGGCTAGCGCTGAAGCTAACTTAAAGAATTGAAGACGCAAAATCGACTAGGTGCGATACACATGACATTGTAACGGTATGCAAGAGTTGAAAGTTACAAAACTTTACGTATTTGCTAGGAGATTCGTAGGATTTAAGTGTTCGTCGACCTTTTCTATTTCGGATGTACTAAAATGTCAATAGTCGAAGTTATGGTAATATGATGACTGTTATTGTGGAAAATATGGGGACCTACCTAATCACCAGGTTTTAATTATTAATAATCACATTACAGATTTATTTAGGGAGTGGTTAAACTTGTCTTCACTGCTGCTCCTGCTCGAGTTATATTGCAAAATAGGGTAGGTACCTTAACACCTGGTTGGTGCAAACGATGACTGGTCTCTGCGAGTTGTCCAAGTTGTCCTTGAGTTGCAGAACAGCATGGACCCAGAGGAACTGTCCCGAGCGTCGCTGAAGCCGCAGCAGCGCGATACAAGAGCGTTCCTGCTCCGACTGGGTTACTGTAACAAAGATATATTATTAGACATTTTTTTTATAGCGTGGAGAAAGCAAATGAGTAAACTGGTCCTGAGTTTTAAAAAGCTCAGAAGCCTATGGAACTTTTTACACTGCCGTTGATTGACGTTGCCAACCGACTTTGTTTCTCTTACTAAGCCTCTATGGTTGTCTTTTCACTGGCTGTTTAACCCCCACAATGAAACACAGCAATCCGAAAAGTAGCCTACAGTACAACCATTTTCTTAATACCGATCGGCAATCTTCGTTTCTCTAGTGACAAATATACTGGCTGTTGCGAGTGCAAGCGTGATAACGATGGCCAGCCGAACGATATTAAGAAGCTGGGAATAATGTACAGGTTGTGGGTATGATGGACCCTGCGCAAGTTACCAGCACCAATTTCTTACGAATGATTTCTCCTTTTTGATGTGGCCTGATATGGGCGAAGGCAGGACTTTTCAATGCTATTTTATCATGGCTTCTAAAATGATCAAATTGAATTGCAAGAATCATAGCAAAATTATTGTATTTTAGACGTTATAATATGAACAAACTTCCGCAAACCATTCAATGCAAATCAATAGAACACTTAATTGTTCAACACAAATCCAAAACCCGCAGTGTGAATAGTGCTAATCGAACGAATCTTAAATTGGATTATTGTTAATGAACAGATTATCACACGATTGCTAAATAATGTGCCGATTAACAAGTCGCCTTCACACCGTTTAAAACACACTAACAACCATACAGCTCTATTCAATTTTTAACTTTGTAGCGTTATAGTTAAGGTTGTGTGTAGGTTTTTGTAAGATGTTCTGTTCAAAGGGTCTACGTATTGACAATGTTATGATAGTAATTTACATAGGCCAGGAATGGTCAGCTCGTTGATGATGCGCGTACGCATGCCCATATAAGGAGCTCGATTTATCGATCGGCGTAAAAGGTTCGGTGTGTTTGTTGATCGAATTAGCTGATAAGATTTGAGGTCGGCGTGTTTTGATTGGGCTTTTTATTGTTGTTTGAACTGTGGTTATGACGGGTGTTTGGAAATGTGGGAATTCTAGTTGTGACAGATGATGTTTAGTTTTGTTCGTAGAAAGTGAAGATTCACAAATAAGGTGAATTAAGAAGACGGATCTAATAGTACCTTTAAGGTCAGAACGTTCACGTAAAAAAAAAACACTATTCAGGACTCAATTTTTAATGACATTAACGCCTTTATTTCGAATTGCATGTAAATTTTGTGAGATACAAGTAGAGATCGTCTAATTTTAAACGCTTTCATTAAACGACTTATTTAAAATGTATCCACATGTCGAGTAAACACATTGGAGAGGCGTACAGTTTAAGATCAGACGTACTCCAAGTTAATTTTATGAAAGTTCAATTTTGCTCTAAATTCTTGCGAAATAAATTCTTAGAGGCCAGTTACCAATAAGCTAGGTTACAAGCATAACTAATTCTCTGATTATACTTATACCATACAACTAAATACTGAAATAGAGGTTGAAGTATCCAATAGCCCTTCAACACCATAAATAAACATGCTTTAATAGGCTTCTGTGGCTGGTAATTATTCCTTGCTAATGAGTGCGAAGGCCTGGTGATTGTCGTAACTGGCTCTCGTATAATAGTGTCCTATATGAATCTGTTTCTTAGACTAGCGTTTCGACTAGGTTTTGCCTGCGGTTTCTGAAGAGAAAAGAACTTTTGTACCAAACTTGAAGTGATTACTAAATTTAAGAAGAGAGAAGATATTTTTGGAACTGTCGAACTCGATTTGAGAGTTTAAAGCCGACTAAGGTAATAAAGGCGTGTAGTACTGTTAGGCGATGGGCTTGCAACCTGTCACTAATACATTGGTAAACATGTTCGCCTAAGTGTGCAAAATGTGGTTACAGAATTATCAAAAAGTTTTTATAGTTGTTGGAAATTCTGTAGCTCTGCCTACCCCACTCTGGGAATAAAGGCGTGAGTTTATGTATGTATGTATGTATGTATGGGTTAAATTTTTGACTTTACAGAGGCCCAATTTTTTCAATCTTTGAACTTGTCTGTCAGTTTCTGTTATACCAGACATAGCTCAAATTTGTCTTGAGATTGAATAATCATACATACATACACAAATTAAATCACGCCTGTTTCCCAGAGGGGTAGGCAGAGACCACTTCTTTCCACTTGCTACGATCTTGACAAATTTCTTTCGCTTCTTCCACATTCATTCATCGAGTCATGCACGCACGTTGGTTTTGGGTAGGTACTTAAGATTCGGCCCTTTTCCAGTATTTCTCCGATTTGACTCGAAAAAGTACGCCTAGGGCGGCCCCTTCAAATAATCAATTGAATAATCAGTCCTAAATTTAAGACCTTTTTCTATAATTTCAAATTAAACCCATTGTTTCGTGACTTAAATCCTTTGTTATATTTTTACAAGCTTTAAAAAACAATTGGACTTAGCGAATAAAGAACCACAGGGTACCTATTCTTATCAATGTGTTCCTACTCTGGTTTCGCATACTCTGGTTTCAGGGCAGTCTACCAGTGGCGAGCAGTGGGCATGTTGTTTTACATATGCCTGGAAGGCATGTATTTATAAATATTAGTCTAGTCTATAAAACAGCATTGCACAAATCAGAACACTTGATCTTTGCTACTTAGATTGTGCATTTGTAATTACAGAGTTTAATTGCCGACGAGGACATCAGAATAGTCCGGTTGGTAGTAATTTATTGATTTGCTTCAGGTACTGCACGTAGGCGGTTTGACTGTCCGTATGTTAACCCACAATCGTACGTCAAATACCGGACCTCGAACAGTAAATTTTAGTCGCCACAGAGTGACACAGACTATTAAAACTGAAAATTACAGGAATAAGGATATGCGACTTCTACGTGGATGAAATGACAAGAAAAAATACATTATTATTAAAAAAAAACACAAAGTCCACGTTTGGAATTTATTGTCCGAAATAGTTTGTGCCAAGGCTAAGCAACCTTCAAAACAATATCCGTCACAAAACAAAACATCATCCCATTTCGTAACAAGATTGTTCCTTTTATTATAATATGTATAATCATTAATAAAACACGTTTCGATAGAAATGAACAATAGTACTTCACGGCCTATCATTTACAAAGGTCACCGCACACGGATCCGTCCTTGTCGTTCTCGATTATCGAATCATTCGAATGATGACTCGAGCTCCGATGCATCGATTGCGAACCACATTAACTTTTTGACAACTATATTTATTCCTTTCTCTCCCTCGATTAACAACCTTATGTAGATGCTTGTAGAAACGAGATGGATGCATGTGTGGAGGAACGTTTGTCGAAGAGTAATGAGGGTTAATGCCAGACGGTTATTTGTGCAATCTCGACTGTTGGTTTTAGAGTCAAGAAGAGATTGACGACTGCTATGATTGTGGTCGGGTCTAACTGCCAGCTTGTTTATCTTGGGGCACTTATTTTGCTCGCAAATGTACATATTGCTAAAGTGTATTTGATTTGCTGTTTTCTGAGACCCACCTACGCGGTACGTGGAACTAATGGTGTAATGATATGGAAACACGTCGAAATAACTAATTGTTATTCTTAACTCTTGACAGCAGCACCTACGAGCTTGTTGAAATTGGATTAATATTGTCAGTTCAATTTAATTTTAGATGTCACTTTCATGTTATTTATCTTAGTTGAACGCTGTTATGGTCTCGTAAAGCATTCATGCTTGTCTAAGTATGTTTCTTACTGTTTAGTCTTTGTAAGTTAAGTGGAAAACTACAGTATAAATAACTGTAAAGGAAACATGACCTCGCCTCCTGCAGTTCGACCTCAGAAGAACATCTTCACGTTCGAAACGTAAGAAAGTGTTCCAATTTTGAATTCGCTCCCAGCTGCTTTCCGTCAAGCGGCCAGTCACGAATCCTGCGCAACGGTTCCTCGCCACACGTGTCAATTAACACTTAAAATGTAAGCCGTAGGGTTGAGTTTTGTTTGTTTATAATTTGACAGTTCGCTCGAGTTGTCGATTTATTCGATTTAATCGCTCACGTAGTAAGGTAAGCGTTCACACACGATTGTCACGCGCGTTTTAGCTTCATCTCGCTTTCACTGTAGCGTGTGAGGTTGCCTTAAGTGGTTATGGATACCGTTTATAATAAACGTTGCTATGTTGTCGTAGGTTATCGATAATGATCATGAGATTGGTATTAAGATATTATATCGCTTGTGTTTTCTCTTTACTGCCGAGTTATTACTGTAGGTAAGATAAAATAACTTTAGTGCTTTGGTAATTTTGCTTTGTGTTGCACGGTAATACCTGGATTTGAGTTGGAATTAAATTTAATGTGACATTATTTGAATAGATAGATTAAAATATTATTTATAAGGGCAGTTTATACTTAAGCTTTATCTGTACTAAATATTGCGTAAGTTAAGATTTAAATCTTTTTTATGGTACAATACAACCTCATTACAACTTCGCCTTCATAACTACAATATAAATACAAAACCACATTAGCGCCAAGAACACAAATTCTGGGTTATTTTTGTCGAAATATCAAAGAGACTGGTATTTAACTGTTGTTCACTACTTATGTTATCCAGATTTGATTCTTACCACCATCTCACCCTTTTACCTGCCGAAAAGCAACAGTTATCAAATTTATCATCAGGTGAAGTAGTAGACAACTGGTAAAATGATAGATATAGAGGCTCCTTCTTGAATCAGCTAGTGCCACTCTCGACTTTATTCCCACTAACCATCAGTTGAGATAGTGGCCATTGGTGCAAAGACTTGTACTAAAGTGGTTTTCGGCTCGTGATCAGGGGGCCTAACATGGCTGCGTTTATCACGTGACAAGTTTTGGATAAGGCATCCGTCACCTTCTGACACGTAAATGAGTACACATATCAAAAAGTGACGGATGCTTTATCCACGTTTAACATGCGATATAGATGCAACCATACTAGGCCCGCTGGTAAGAACTAAGGGACCCAAGGGGGGATCGTGGAGGCCAAGCCACTTGCCCAGATTTTCCAACGGAACATACGGAACCAAGAAGGCTGGTATTGAGTAGGTGTACTTACTCAGTCGGTGTTTGCTCTGCGCCTCCTTGCAGCAATCAGGGTGCAGAAGGTGGTACCAGCTGACGCCGTGCAGCGCACTGCGCTCCCAGCCCAGGTGCCACTCGCTACTGGACGACAGACAAATTACAATCTTAATACAAGTGGTTATGGAGTAGAATATTAAGTAGGGTAGAATAAAATCGTCTGGGGTTGTATAAATAAGGGTTAACACTTGGGAAGTTTCAAGCAGAGTGAGAGGGTTATAAAATATTACATACAGCATTGATTAATGCTCTGTTCTAACGTATTCGTACTGTTCTAACCATGTTCCAACTAAGACATGACACGAAAAAGAAATAAATGTCACGGTAAAGATAAGATATAAAAAGCTGTAAGAATAAATACTACCTCTACATGAGATGGTTCTTTGTTTAACCTCATAAAAACACTTTTTCCTCTATGTTGACCAGATGCTAATAAATTAATACCTTCAGAGTTTCATCATAGAACAGAACAGAATAGAGGAGATCCTGTTGCAAATTTTTGATGGAGATCATCTTTGCTAATTAAAATAGGTTTATTAGAGGTTCGTAAATAACTTCAAATCTGCTAATCAAATTAAATGTTAAATTACACGTACAATTTAAAAAAACACGATTAATCTAAATTAAAATAATGATGTAGTTGCAACGTAAAATTAATGATTCTGTGGTAAAATATAAAAATCGAATTCGAATTTAATTGCTTCGAAACCTTCATTATTCAAGCTACTTCAAAATTTTAGTTTTAATTAATACTTATCAATTGAAATTAAACTTATTGTAAGAGAGCATGAGAGCAAGGCTGTCGAGTGATTGATTGAGGAGATGACCCCTCATATATTTGTTTTGCTATGTCAAGATCACTTTAATTACATTTGTCAAAATGTAATGAACTGTCTTAGTTAATATCTGTTTCGTTTTGATAAACCATCAACTTTGAAGAGTCAAAGTTTAAGATTGAAGGCTAAATAAACATAAGCAACTAGGAAATCATGAAATAGTAAGCGTGTATGTTGATTGATTGCCTTCTGGAATAATGAATGAAAGATTTGACGCATGTCTCTTACTCACGAGTAAAGAACGTCAAATCTTTTGATTATTGCATTGGTTAACAATTTGTTGTGTAAGTATACAGTCTCTACATTGTACAAAACAATGTCGCTTCCTGCCGTCTGTAGGTACTCTTAGATCTTTCAAACTACACAACTGATTTTAATGCGGTTTAAATTTCATCAATAGGTAGATGAATTCATTAATGATTTATGGGAAAACATTTGATGTATAAAAAAATATAATCAATAACCATCATCAAAGAAAATCTAACTATACCTTTTGTTCCGTTGCTTAAGTACACTTTTAAATAGTTTTAGTTACGTGGTTTAATTTGTCAACATTTCGTTAAGTAACTACTGTACTTCATTTGTATACAAATTAAGTACAGTTGTAGTATTTGTTTGTATGTGGAGTTGAGTTAAATTTTATACCAACCGCAACCATTTACTCATGGCACGTGTCATGTAATGTATGTACACTGATTATTGCACAAACAACCAATTACAAGTAAGTTCGTACATAAACTTAAGTCAACGTTTACCAATGGCCAACTTACCCCTTATGGATGGGTCTTTTAGTTAACCACGCCATGACTGAGGAAACTGTACAAGGATTATGGAAGACTAGCGACCCGCCCTCGCTTCGCTTCGGTTTATGTGAGTATGATATATAGCCTATAGCCTTCCTCGCTAATTGGGCTAACACTGAAATACATTTTCAAATCCGATGAGTAGTTCCTGAGATTAGCGCGTTCAAGCAATACAAATAAACAAACAAACTCTTAAGTTTTATAATATTAGTATAGATTACAAAGGTTTTCACAAAAAGTAAATAAACCAATATCTTCTACAGCTGAATATCCATAAATCTTATCCACTTTGTTGTTGTGTTTGTTTGTGCAAAATGTGGTTATAGAATTAACAATAAGTTGTTAGAGTTGTTGGTAATTCTGTAGCTCTGCCTACCCCACTCTGGGATGAAGGCGTGACTGTATATGTGTATGTATGTTTATCCACCTTAATACTTTTTGTATAATAATTGTGAACTAAATTAATCAGAAAGCCTTAATATAATAAGAACAAAACAGCGTCCTTACCTTACTATAATGAATGAGATTGAATGAGAGTATTTTTTTTCGGGTGTCAATCTACATACACTTACACATATTTATATAGCTGTGTAGGTACGAGTATATGGGTACATATCCATCCATGTCTGTTTCTTTGTGACTTTTTAACTAGATATCTTGTCTTCAACTATGTATTCAATTTGGCAACATAACAAGCAAATTCTCTTTCGAAATTTCAAAGCAACAATAAAAGGTTTGTATCCATGACCTCCTTAGTAAGATATTCATACTTCAGTGAAGCACCATTGGTAACGGTTAAGACAAATGCAAACATTAAACGGCTTATAAAGACATACATTACGTCAGTTTGATATACCTATACCTAATCATGAGCTAATAATACATACCTTTACGCATGTAATCCTAGAATAGGGTAGGCAGAGCTACAGAATTACCTACAACCTTAAAATTTTAACGCATAAAGGCTAAGCCATGTTTACCAGCATAGGTATTAGTGACAGGTTGCAAGCCCATCGCCTAACAGTACTACAGGCCTTTCCTTAGTCGCCTCTTACGACATCCACGGGAAGACATGGACGACACTATTCTTACCCGGCAACCACACGAGAACCAATACAGCCAAGTAATAGGGGCCTTTGCCCAGCAGTGGGACACTTTAGCCTAAAGAATAAAAATAAAAAAATAACATAATAGGAATAAGAGTTGGGAATATCATGAAAACAGATGTCATTCAAGTCAATCTATAATAACGTTGGTCCTAATTGCGATTCCGAATTTTCGTTTGTCCTAAACTGGTTTCCGGGTGAGTCAGACCAGTCTTTAAATTTTTCCAAAAGTAATTTTTGATGTGGTTAATATTAAGATTTGCAGAAGCTCGTTATTTTCAGTAATACCATTTTGCATATATTTTTCATAGTAAGTAAAAGAAACATACCTAATATAATTTAACAATCGTAGGTTTACCAAGGTCACAGATACTAGTAAGACTAAAAAGTTTTATTATGTATCTGTCGACACAAAAACGCTGATATTATCAATAACAACATGGCAAAAACATCAGATTGAATCGGAGACGTACAATTTGGAACTTACTTACAGAAATATTTATTATGGTACAATACGGGCCCTGAGTGCAGCGTTAGTATTTTTGTTCTTCCCACAAAATTTAAGGGCTATTTCTTTCCAGACAACTAACTGTAGTTCGTTGTAGTGTGTTCAGTTTTAAATAAAGGCAGCGTGTTCACTTCTTGGAGCCGCTTGCGCATATAAGGCGTCAGGGCGTTGTCTACTGCACTAATCAGCCCTTTAAAAGGCCAAATGTGAATAAATTTGTATCAATTACATAAGTCAAGTAGAGACAATAACTTATGTCAGTATATTTATAATGAGGTGTATATAAATCACTACAATCTTGCGTTTGTAAATGTGTGTATGCTTGTGTAAATAGATGACGATCGTAATTGACGTTTCATGTTATGTTACACGAGCGTGTTGACGTGTGTGCGTAAATTTCATTCTGAACCGTTGTTGTGTTGGTTTTATTACTACACCAAAACACCGCATCCTTTATGTGATTTTCTATAGTTGGAAATCAACATATTTAATGTCTAAGAGACAACACAATGATTGTTTATGTTTATGATAAATTACGATACGTTAAGAGGTAAAGAGAAAAAACTGAAAACGCATGCCCTTAAAGACTTTTTTCTACTCCTGTACTTTTATTAGTCTTTTACATAGTCACGAACACTATTATGGGTAAATTTTTGAAGAGTGTGTTTTTTCGACATTTGTATGGCATTTTTTTTATTTTATTTAATTTGGTTCTTAGCGACGTCATCAGGTGGGGTTCTTAACAAGAAAAAATATGGTGTATGAGGCACCACTCTGCTTCTAATAGTTAGCTAGATATTGACGCAAAAAAAAATGGTGGCATACAAATGTCGATAACGCCATACAAATGTCGATATAGTGCCATAAAAATGTCGATACTGCCATACAAATGTCGAAAAGTCTTATTTACTGGCATTAATACCTTTTAAAACCAACTTACTGATTATTATATCGAATTTAGGAATAAATAAAAAAGAAAGATTATGTTAATGTTTATTTAAAAAAAGTACAAATGTTAAAAAATAAAAAAATAAATAAAAAAAAACACATCTTATAAAATCCAAACATGTTAGGGTCAATTTTCAAACAAGCGTTTTTTGCGGTCCCAGAGCTATAATACCAAGTATATTTAAAATTGAGTACTTATAGTTAACATATATATTTGCATTTTGTGCATTTTAATTTACTTGAAAATATACATTACAGTTTACTAAATATTAATGGATTCCGAAAGAATCGAATTTGAAATCCTAAAAACAGCAAAATTTACCGCTTTTCGCGTGTCCCACTTCCAGTTTTGCTTAAATAAAAATTCGACAAACGTCAGTGTAACCTTCAAAACAAACTCCTCAGCCGCGTATGTCTGTCAGTCTGGGATAAACTCGAAAAGTACTTGACCGATTTTGATGCGGTTTTCATTAACCTTTAGCTTGATACTTGGGGGTGGATTAAGTATATCATTTATATGTATAGTCTCTCTCCGTGTGCCGTAATTCACGGGAAACACGGACTGGGTCACTAGTTACTTAATACTTAAATATGAAAACCTTCGCTTATAAGTACTTTATTTTTATACGATAGCTCACAAAAAAGTTACAATTATGAAACTTAACAAAAAAGTTGATATTATTGGACAGGACATTGATATATTTCGATTTTATTTCGATTTTTATTTTAACTGACATTTGTATGCCACATTCGACATTTGTATGGACAAAATAACCGTACAAATGTCGCCATACAAATGTCGACAAAAATGTTTTTCACCGATCTTTCTTACACTACTTACTCGATTCACTTATTTACTAATACGAAATTCTTACTTACCCATATTGCTAACAATTGTTATGAAACACACATTTTTATTTCATTCGTACGTCAATAAATACACGCCCATACAAATGTCGTGATAACCGTACCAAAATACTTCTTTAAAAGACTTACCCTGTTTCCTCCGTCAAAAACACTGGCTCTGCGTCCACTCTCGTTGGCGGTCGAAGCCCAATTAACGTGCTTTGGTATCCTAACGTAAATATGAAGGTAGGCCATTAGACCAAACCAGATTCAGGGGGTTCCCTTGAGTCATTACAAAAACGGTCGCACGCGGGACATCCACGAAAAGACTTTCCAGGTTTTAATTATTAATGTTTTTTTTTAAATTATTTTATTATTTAATTTGCTAATAAAGGCTCTTTACAACGATATATGTTGTATATTAATACGTTGTCTACGTCCAAAGTTATGAATTTTTATTTAAGCAAAACCGGAAGTGGGACACGCGAAAAGCGGTAAATTTTGCTGTTTTTAGGATTTCAAATTCGATTCTTTCGGAATCCATTAATATTTAGTAAACTGTAATGTATATTTTCAAGTAAATTAAAATGCACAAAATGCAAATATATATGTTAACTATACTCAATTTTAAATATACTTGGTATTATAGCTCTGGGACCGCAAAAAACGCTTGTTTGAAAATTGACCCTTATAAGAACATAGATAATATGACTTCAGAAAAGTCTATAACTCTATTCCCCATAACAGCTCTCGGTGTCGTAAAGTCGCCCTAACGATACGCCACAGATTACTAAGTGTAGCCTGTTAATCATATTTTAACGATTGTGAAATAGGGACTATAAAACACCTAATGTTTTGAGAAATGATTTCAGTTATCTGATTGGTCGATTTTAAAATAGCTGTATTCTGATTGGTTGATACGAATTACAAAGTTTTTTTAAAAGATTTAAATTAGTTAAAGAGAAACACGTACCTAAAAGAACCTATCGTTCCGTTTGACAGTCGATGTGTATTGTGATTGGTGGATTTAATTTAGTGAAGTATTCTGATTGGTCAAATTAAAATGTTTTGGAATTGTAAATAATTCTTTTTTCCATTCCGTCAATTTAAAAACAAAGTAAACCATAGACACATATTTTGTCATTTTCTTGTTTCCCGCTCGTTTGTTGTTCTTTACTTCGTTCGTTCGTTTGTAAGTTTTTTCGCTTAATTTTGCACTTCATTTGAAACCTAGTCGTAGAAAAAGTATTGTATGCAACGGTATATAACTAAGTCAAAAAACACTCGTGGCGCTTTCCTTTACGATGTTCGCCTTCGGCTCACTCATATATTTTGACCTCTCTTATACAACTATTGCATAAACTACTATTTTACGCTTTGACGGGACAACTTCAACTCGCCCGGTGATAATTGTTTCGACCACTCAAAGAGCACATCTTTTAAGGGGTATCACCTACAAGGTGTACTGTAACAAGTGAAGTGATATTGTAAAACATGTGATGAGCGCAAGCATTGTTCCTAGGTCTTGGATCTTTTTCACGTACCCAAGTAGGTTTATGATTTTTTATATATACCTACGATTATCGTTGTCGGCATCCATGGGACGGTTGGTCTTACTTTAGTGCTTGTTAACGTCATGTTCGAACTGCCGTACTAATCTGTTAAAGCGACAAGGTACAAAAGTGCGTAGAGAGCTACTTAAGGGTGGCCTGTACTAGTCTAGACCTACGTCTATGACTTGGTCAATTTGTTTGAAACTGTCGTTCCAACAATCGTTTTGAACCAGTATGACCATATTTGATATATTATTAGAAAAAGAAAACAAACTCGAAGAGGACCAAAGTGCATTTGCGCTCTACATACAGCCGAGAATCCGCAACGACATCTATAATAATATTCTTAGCTACAAATCGCACATGATGTGAGAAGGCCTTAACGCGATATTCCCAAGCAGTGACATTATAATCGTATCAAGAAGATACTTCGTGATTTGCTCGGACATTAATTGAAGCGTACCTACAAGCAATACTTCTTAATGCAGAATGACACGATCATTATTGGCATATTTAATGTAGCATCATGCTGGTAGTGTTGGTAAACCTGCTGGATGACGTCATAAATATTGTATAGTGGTAATTAAAATGTTACGAGGGCAAAGATCTAAGTGACATTCAGCCGTCTAGTTTATAGTACTATTAACTAGCTATTTATTACAAAAATGTCTCACAATATTAATATAAATTCGTTAAACTTCTTAATGCCGGTAATTCTGAGAAATTTCGCACATGTGAGCTCTATATTTTTTACCTCGATGAATATACGAGACGACTTATAAAATGCTAAAGGGGATGACGATAAAGCGTTAAGTGGAGTTTGTAATCGATTTCGAGGTTTAGTCTGCATCGATTAAAATCGTTAATGTTACTTTCAACAACCGATTCCTGAATTCATTTAGCAAATAGCAAAATCTTTTACAAAATGTCAAAATTTCTAATATATAAAATTCTTGTGTCACAGTGTTCGTAATAAAACTTCTCCGAAACGGCTTGACCGATTCTTATGAAATTTGGTCTGTACCTATATATTCAGTAGGTCTGAGAATAGATCGTAAAGTATATTTCGTAAGGTTTGTATACAAAAAAAAGACATCCGGGCGGCGCCGGGCGCGGTCAGCTAGTCATAATATAAAAATGTTCAACAGGAACCAACTCACGATCTTGAAGTAACCCGTTTTTCAAAGCAAACAAAACGCTTGTCATGTACTTTGCTTATACAGCTCTACGGTAGCATGTAACTCTGTCATTGTATGCAAAGTGACACTTCCGAGCAGGTGACAGCCTTAATGCTTACATTTCATAAACAAAAGAAGGTGACGACATACTTGATACTTAAATGAGACGTATCAGTGGAGGTCAAAAAAGCTCACGAAGTTCCGAAATAAAAATGATTACATACGACAAATCACTGACAACTGTAGTATGGTTTAATTAATAAGTATATTTTTTAAGCCCCTCTTCAGAAAAATAATTGTATTGGCGTAAAAAAAACATTGGCGTATTAGTTTAAAAATAAATATTGCTGAAGGTCTGATCTTAGGTTCACAGCGATATCTTAGGATTTATCCATCGTCATTGAAAACTATGGAATTCCTTTACAAATAGATTGATAGGTACAAGATTTGCAGCACCTACATAATTATAATAAAATACTCGTACATTGTAATCGTATTGGCAGACGAAAACAAAGACGCTATGCATAGTAATGTCTTAACTATTACAGAGAACATTATTTAGCCACCTCCACCCATGTCAAGCAGATTCTATCTAAAATTTGAATCTCCTAGCGCATGTTTCATTCAATTCATACCACCACCCTTTTGTGCCGTCAGCGGGTGACAAAGTCTGACCGCTGTTTGCCATTGCATATCATTTCAACTGGTATTATTTCTTGCCATTGAGAGCAGGCACGGTGACGCGACTCATGCATATGAAACGACTTCAATAGATATGTTGTCATACATCTGCCTTCCTTTGATGGACAGTAGCACTGACTTACGCATCAATAACCTTTGTTTATTGTTGGTGGAACCTTGAACCAGTGTGGAGAGTGTAAGGCGACGGTTTAACTTCAGGTCTTGAGGGAAGAATATTATTTACGTATCTGAAAGGTTGCAAGTAAATTGTAAGGACATTTTCAAAAGGAAATGACATCTAGTTGGTTATCTAGCTCTAACAATATGCCACATCAGTCTTTAATTTTTATGATGACTTTTGTGCACTGTACAATACTAATGGAACCCTCCTTCAACCTGAATTCTGAATGAATGGGCCAAATTAATCTAGGATTAACAAGCGTTTACAGAACATTACCTTTCGTGATGTGTTAGGCCAGTTGGTATATACATGGTTACCTTTTTCTTTCCTCATTCTGTTTTCCACCATTCGAATACTGATAGCATCCTACGCTTACCATAACAACCCAGTTCAATCGGAAAACCTAGTAGATACTTCAGTTTTAGTTATCGTCTCATATAGATGCAGCTGTTGAGTATGTTATTTTACCACTCCAAGGTAGCTCGCAGCAATCCCCAACTTACTTGGCGTCAATGTGCAGGATGTTCATGTCCATGGCGTGCACCGTGGTGAAGACGTTGGTGGCGCCGTGCACGACGCACTCGCGCGTCTCCGGCATGGCCAGCGGCGTGCACACTGCCAGGAACACCGGCTCGTTGCGGCTGCACAGCGGTAGGTATGACACGTAGTGCCCGCGCACTAGCACCACCTGGAAGAGAAGCTAATTTTAGCAAGCGAATAATGGGTAGAGAAAACACTTCGCCAGACACCACCGAGATGCCTAGAGAAGTAGCATTTTGCGAATTATAATACCAATTTTTGATTAATTTTATTGAACTAACATATGCAACCGACGCAAGCATAGAGCAGCTTACGTCAAGTGTATGCATTTTGTTTTATTTTGCTAGTCATTACCGTATTCATTTTAAAATTGCTCACGAAGTGACTTTGTTCAGTAACTTAATTGAAATGTTTGATCACTCACTACATAAGTTAAATGGGTTTGATAAGCTGAGAGGGACGCAAATTGAAATTATTGAAATTATTTATTTGTAAGAACATACACAGGTGTTTTAAATATAATATACATGTCAGTAGGATTTCAGTACATGAAGGTATGCTCTGCCACATTTGGCATGCAAAATCTTAATCTAACTTAAAAGCTACTATTATTTATTCATACAATTTATCAAAATATTCATGTATCTTATAAAATGGTCGAGTAATCAAATATCTGTTAGAATGAGAAATATATATGTGTCTGTTCTAATAAAATTAAATGACAGGACAAAATTGGCGCGCGGACTGCTAGTCTGTGCTGCCCATAATAAAAGAACCAGAAAAATGTCTTTTGATTTCACGCAGTAGGATGAAACAAACTATAGCATGTCTTTTGTAAAGGTTACTTAAATTCATAGACCTACGTAAATTTTGTTTTGTTTGTACTTTGGTTTAAAATCTTCCTTAAAAACTAGTTATCCAATTTACTTGTAATACGACAGACATTCATCGTCCCACATTCATCTCAGACAAATGAGATGGTACAAAAACTTTAATCCGTATGATATCATTTGCAATGAACCGGATACATTTTGTTTTCAACGGCCTCGAGATGATATAGGCCATCGAAGTACTCAAGTTCATTTTTAATAAGGAGCAATATGGTTTTAATGAATACGCACAATCTAAAGAGGGTTATTTAAATGCTAAAAGCATTCAAAAGGATGTAAGGATGTTTCTTACGGTAATAACAACAACATGTTTACTAGTTTATGACTTTAAAATGACGTATCCTCTTGCGTTAAAACATAACCATCTGACCCACTGATGTCATCGGGGAAAAGCTGGATGCGGCAGCAGGACTGTATAGATAAAGGCAAGAAAGAGCCTTAACACGATGAATGCAAGCCGAAAAAACGAAGTAAACCTAGACTTTAAATACGCGTCAGAGATTTCATTGTTTACAAGTTTCTGCCCCACACTACCGGTGATTAATTAGGACTTATAGCTACGTTAAAAATTGAACTTTAAAACCCCTTCAAAATTCAATTTGTCTAATCGTATCGTAGTTAAACTCTGACCTAAGTCAAAAAGCCGAAGGCGTGGCCACATTCTCAGCTCAACAAGAGTCGACAGATACCCGAGGCACCCGGCACAATAGTTCAAAGCGACCGTTCACCGCGCGATCCGGATTCACTCGACCTTGGACGATATTTTAATAGATTCAATAGCTTTTATTCCAGCCAATATTTCTGATAGAAATAAGTGGAAAATAAACAATAGAGGGTCTAAGATACTTCCTTGTGACATACCCAGTTAAACGTCCCTGCCAAATAAAATAAATAAATTCAAAGATACATTAAGAAGTAAGAAATGACACTTTTTTGCAATTCTCTGTTCAGTATAATTTGTACGTAGTCCTATTTTATGGGTTAATTGGACCCTACTCTCTTCTTTATGTGCTTGTGCAGTGCATTTCATATCTAGATCTAAAGTTTTATTATGTCTTACCCAATAACGTCATAAATATGAATAGATCTGTAGCGACTGACTTTAACAGTTATTGAAAATTCCGTAACAACCTAATGAAGATGTTATGTAAAAGCATCATCAAAAGATATTTCTGATAAGACGTGCGACCTATCAGAAGCATTTGCTACCCGGACATTTACTGCAGGTGTCTTTGAAATAAAATAACGCAATTGTTACTGTCATAACTGGACATTATTAGTTTAGGATGGCAACACTCTCTCTCTTTGGATGATGCTTACTGGTTTCACATGTGTGTCCGCTAATAAACAGTAATTAATTAATTTACGGTTTTATTTCAATACCAAAAGTATAACAATTGGCGACGAGGATCAACGAAGTTACGCGTGTGTACGAAAAACACTTAAAAGTGAGTAATTACAAGAAAAGCTACAAATTAAAGCAAGAGACGCTATTCATCAGTGTGAAGTAGGCTACAAATGTTGTGTGAAGAACACATTCCACAAGAGCAGCCATTTTGCAAGCAGTGCTACCAACAATGATATAATTGTTTCACTTGAAGTTGCTCACAAATGTCAAAGTGACAATGTCAAAATAATAAAAGAAAACTTCTCAGAAGTGTTTAGTCCAGGGTGGGGAAATGTGAAGGGAGATTGCATATCGTTGAAATTAAAAAGTGATGCAAAACCTAAACATTTACCAGTTAGACAAGTGCCATTCGCACTGAAAGACAAAGTCACTCAGGAAATAAAAAGATTATTGGCAAATAATAGAATAGAACCAGTCAAACATAGTGAATGGGGAACACCAGTGGTGCCTATATTAAAACCAGACGGTTCAGTGCGTTTGTGTGGAGACTATAAAGTTACTTTAAACCCACAATTAGAAATTGACCATTACCCACTACCACATGTGGAAGACATTTTTAATAAATTAAAAGGTGCAGCATTTTATTGCGAATTGGACCTCAAAGAGGCTTATTTACAGGCACCGCTGGATGAACCATCACAAGATTTAACAGTAATCATTACCGAAATTGGTACTTTTAAATATAAATACCTACCATATGGTGTGAGTACGGGACCAGGTTCCTTTCAGAGAATAATGGCACAAAAACTACATGACATTCCTAATGTGATTGTATTTATAGATAACATATATATGTGTGCAAAAACATATTCAGAAATGACAGAAACACTGGAAAAAGTTTTGAGTAAATTAAAAGATTGTGAGTTTAAATTAAAAGTAGAAAAATGCAAGTTTTACCGTAAAAGTATTGATGTTTTTGGATATAGAATAGATAAACATGGAATAAAAATTATAAAACAAAATATTGAACCAATAATGAACTTAAACCCACCTGAAAATATAACAATGTTACGGTCATTTCTGGGTAAAATAAATTATTATGGTAGATTTTTAAAAGATTTAGCGACTATGCTACACCCTCTTTATGAATGTACAAAGAAGGGAAGTTTTGTCTGGACTGATGACTGTCAAAGGGCATTTAACATAGTAAAAAAAAAATTGGCTTCTGCAGGAAATTTGGCACATTACAATCCTGACCTGCCAGTAATTTTAACTTGCGACGCTTCAGCATATGGAGTTAGTGCTATCATTTCAAATCGAGGAATTAATGGAATTATTAGGCCTATTGCATTCGCAAGCAAAAAATTAAATGATACGGAGCAAAGATACACCACATTAGATAAGGAAGCATTTGCTATAATCTTTGGAGTAACAAAATTTTACAATTATATCTACGGCAGATCATTTGAATTAGAGACTGACAATGCGGCCCTCACTCGCATATTAGGCCCACATAAGGCAATACCCAGAATGGCGGCCAAACGCCTACAACATTATGCAATATTCTTATCAGCGTTTAACTATACCATTAAACACATCAGTTCAGACAAAAACCCTGCAGACTATTTATCTAGACTGCCGCAAGAGAAGGACGATACGAGGTATCACCCCTTATGTATTAATAACATAGAAATTACAAATGTAAATTATATAGATGAGTCAGAGTTGAAAACCTTAAACTGGAAATTAATTAAAAATTACACTAAGAAAGACCTGGTTTTAGCAAAAATTATAAGGTACTGTCAAGATGGTTGGCCAGAAAAAGTAACTGATAAAAATTTAGATCCTTACTTTTTAAGACGGTACGAAATTAGTACCGATAGGGAATGTGTGATGTGGGGACATCGTATTATCATACCTGAAAGTTTAAGACAAACCGTTTTAGATGAATTACATTTAACACATTTTGGAACGTCAAGAATGATTGAAATGGCAAAGGCTTACTTCTGGTGGCCAAAATTAAATGAAAGTATTGAAAAAATTACAAACTCCTGTAAATTGTGTTTAGAAAATAGACATAATCCTCCTAAAGTGGTTCCAACGTGTTGGCCAATACCGCCAGGCCCTTGGTTTCGGGTCCATGCTGATTTCTTGGGACCATTGTTAGGAAAAATGTATTTAATTATAATTGACAGTTATTCCAAATGGCCAGAGGCATTCCAAATGGCTAACATAGGAGCAAGCCTCACAATAACTAAATTTAAAGAGTTATACATCCGTTATGGTTTTCCAGTACACTTAGTAACAGATAATGGCACGGCTTTTACTAGCCACGAATTTGAAAATTTTTGTTTGGTAACAGGCGTCAAACATACTTTCACATCTCCTCACTATCCAGCCACCAATGGGGCGGCTGAACGATTTGTAGAGACATTTAAATCACATATGAAAAAAATTATTGACAGTGGTAAATCACATAACTATGCCTTAAGCATTTTTTTGTTTGATTATCGAACAACTACACACAAAAGCAGCGGAGTAACTCCAGCTCGCTTAATGATGGGTAGAGAATTGCGTAATAGATTTGCACTTTTACGACCCGCACCCATATACCAAAACCTTATAAAATCACAAGAAAAACAATTAATGTATGCTAAGGGTGCTAGAGAAATAGTATTAAAGGAGGGGGACGTAGTAAATGTTAAAGACTTTCGAAGGGGAAGGAAATGGTCTAAAGGTTGTATAAGTAAAGTTTTGATGCCTGGTACCACTTTCACCGTGGAAGTTGATGGATTAAAATGGAAACGTCATGCAAATCAATTACAAAAATTGTAACCTTAGTTTTAATATGTTATACTAAATAGTTAAGTTCGACATAGCTATAAAATAGACTTAAGGAGGCGGAGAGTGTCATAACTGGACATTATTAGTTTAGGATGGCAACACTCTCTCTCTTTGGATGATGCTTACTGGTTTCACATGTGTGTCCGCTAATAAACAGTAATTAATTAATTTACGGTTTTATTTCAATACCAAAAGTATAACAGTTACATAAAACTTAATCTATTTTACAAGGCGTATTTAAATTCGAGTGTAGGCCAGATTATATCAAGCGTTATAAATAGAGCACTGCCATTGTATGACGGCGATTATAAAAAGTGTCTGCTGTCTTAAAGTTCAAAGTGTGTCTGAAAGTTGTATGAATATTTTATGCCAAGTTCAACAGCGCTTTAGTTTGAGCTAGACAGATGTTGTAAAATAATAGGTTAAGTGAAATGTCATTGTTATTTTGATATTTACTTTTTATTCGAGAATTATTAACCTCGTATGGCCAAACGTCCTAAATTTAGGACAATCGTCAAAGTGACTTTTGACTTCAGTTGACTTGAATGACAAAAGATTATTTTTCGAACTTACGAAATTTGACGTGGGCCTTACGAGGTCTAGAGTTAACACAAATTTAATGAAATGAACTGACCTAAGAGTCAATACCTATATTCAATAACATTAAATATACTCATAACAAATACAATACAAAACAAATTTTGTAAAACGTACTCTGATGCCAAAGGCATTAAGGCGCACATTCTGACGTAAACAACACAAAAATGATTTTAATGCAGTTAGATATGCTGCCATGAACTGAATAAAACTATTGGAGTTACAATGAAGTTATGCTTGAAGCCTGGTATTCCAGGAAAATTAGGCCTTAATAAACTTGCTAGACGAACTAAACCCGATAGATCATAAAAATGTGTCACTCTTGATCCCATATCGATTGCTACACAAACCCACTACCGTATTCAATCAGCATATTTCACAACTGTCATTGAGCAATCCATAGGGCGAGCGATCATATTGCCACCCAAAAGAAAAAGGCAGTATTAGAGTATAAGGTCTATATGCGCTTACTACCTTTTTACTTTGGCAGCCGGCATGACATTATCTGCCGGACCCGAATCCATCAATACCTACACAATCTCTGCCAGGACTGAGGTGAACAATGAACGGCTTTCTAATGACTGGTAACGTGACCCGTGTCATGTGTGGGAGACAAAAGCTGACAAACAATCTCAGGTTCTGAATTAACAAATCAATTTGACACGATTTGGAGTCGATGGCATCGAGTGGGTTGACAAGTGATTGGTTCGGTGTAACATATTGGAAATATTAGCGGACGGGTGATAATTTTTGCAGCATGATGAAATTTTGTTTGTAATTGCTGAAGCGTAGGGTGAAGTTTAATTTTATATCCGTCGTACAAAGTTTTTGGAAAAAAAAAACAGTCAACCCTAAATGTAATACATTAACTGCAACCTAAAAAAAAACTGGGCCTACTGCACCAACATTGTCTTAAGTTTTGGGGACTACGAAGTATCAGTATCTGCGAAGAAGTCACAAAACAACATTGTGTTATACCATCCCAATATCTGTTGATCAATCTTCTGTTACAGTCGGCCAAAAATGTCGTCTACGGTTCAAGTTCATTTGGACGTCATGATACAACTAGTTCGATTTTCCCTTGCGATAATTATTATGAAAGTGACAAGTGTCAACCTCAGCGATAATTAGATCTCACAGAAACTTTTACCAATGCTGGTACGGTAGGCTACTTTAGGCCGACCGTACGTACAATACAATAGTTTAGAGCAATGCAGATTCAACGATGTAATTCAATACGTGAAAATGGATCCATAAAATAACTACCAATTAATCAAATCACCAAATAAACAACTTAATCACTTAGTAAATTCCAGATAAAAATACGAGTGTAAAATGTAGATTTACTTTTTAATACGAAGGTTAAGAGCCTGGTCAGAGGAGTCACGAGAATCAGTCACGATAAGTTACGTCAAGACACACCTCTCTGGTATGTTCCATTTTTTTTAATCCTTAGTAACGGTGTGGACTGTGGAGTTGGCCCGTTGGTCAATCACGATTCGACGTGTCCCATAGATTGTCTGTGGTTCGGAGTAATTAAGGTTTATGACGTGTATTGTTTTGTTCGGCGTGGGCGCATAATTACGGAGACATATTAGTACTTAGTTTTATATATTTTTACAACAGTAATATGACAAGCCCGTTAATGTAAGATATTTAAGTTAATTTCAAAGATACCTAGTACTCTAACTAGGCTTGTAGACACATAGAGTTGCTTAAATATCTATGTGTACAGTTATTCAATGTTATTTTTAATGAGGCTGGCTGGCAATATCAATAATAACTGAAAAGATTTGAAACATTTGTCAACTTTTTTGTTGAATCTATAGACGACTTGCAGAAAGTCTCGATACCAATGTCCAACAGAGGAAACCTTTTGGCTGGTATGATGAACATAAGTATGCTCTTATTACAAAAGCTAACGATAGTAAATACAAGGTATAAACAAAAGTATCGAAAGATATACTTTTCATTCGCGGCCGTAAGCAATCTACTTACTCATAACATCCCTGGATATAAACACGATAATACTGATGAAACGACATCGGTTCATTTATAGGAAAAACTGTAGTCGAAAAAAGTCGAAATTTTTTTAGGCTCGCGTATATCGAGTAAGAACATAGGCTTTGTTCGTGACTAACAGTTTGTAAAATACAGATAGATTACTATTATCATTATTTTTTTACCTATTATTCCCCAGAAAAGATACATTCGGCGTTCGTTATCGTTATTCAAAATGTATAGAATTGACGCCGTTAGATGGTCGCGTCGAGAGCCTACGTCAATTCCATACATTTTGACAGTTGTCGAAAATAGTTGACATTAGCGCTAAGCAACTTGTCTAACCTCACAGCTACACTAGCGATCAAAAATAACAAGCACTTCGGAAAACTTGTCATTTTACAACATGACACCTTAATTTTAGAGTGGGTCATTTAATAATGAGTGTATAGTCCCCAATTATTTTTTCAAAACTCAAAACGGTTTTATTTTGTATGTGTAGTTGTAGGATTGAAACATAACAGTCATCGATCGATCGTTCGTGTGTCGTCGGTTGAATTCGGCTACGGTGCGCACGCGCCGATGTCACGAGCCGTGACGTCACATCGTACACGTCACGACTGATGCACGACGTACCTTTCACTACCAATTACCGATACATTATTTTGTTATAAGATATAAGATATAAATTAACTGGTTTAATGGTGATCGTATCTTTCCTAGTTAAAGTATGGTTATGACATCATTATGTTGTAATTAAGTACTCGTCGTTCTGATACTGATATAGGTGCCTACGTCTTTTATCAAATGCAGCAAAATTATTGTAATTTTTATACTTGTTTGTCGAAGATTATAACACCAACGTCTGGATATTGAGGATGATTAAAACGCCTCACATATATGGAAATACTATGCTTTGATTTTGCTGAAGGTTCACCACCAAAATTATTATTCTAACGCAAAACAAACAACATGAAAAACTCACAAAGTAACAAGTCAGATTTGCCACCCGTATCCCTTCTCAGGGGACCCTCACACTCTCACAATACCTCTAGCATACAGTATGCTAATAATACATCTTAATATAGAGAGCAGTGCCACGGAGTTTTGTTATTACAATCAGTGCATTTACATTTCATAAATAAATGCATCTTCTGCAGCTAACGACGGCACACTGAATGTTTTGCTCACATGAGCCTTATTTAAATGCATTTATCGTATGCAGTGTGAATTTCAGATTCTTCCTTTATATCGGTTTAGCATTTAAACTGGCAATAGCTAGGTTGCTTCGGCGTTAGAATTGTTTTGGCCAAGTGTATGTTAGTTGCTTGGGCGCGGCTTAAGTATTTAGTTGTATTCTACTTGGGAGAAACCTAAATGCTTTTAACATGTTATCGTTTTGTGAATGTTATGATAGTTTTTAATTCATCATCATGATCATAATCATCAGCCGTAAAACGTCCACTGCTGGACAAAAGCCTTCCCCAAGGTTTTTCCACATGATCGGTCGTCTGCTGCTGTCATCCAGCGTTTTTACTTTACTTTATATGTTACTTGGCAGTAATGGCGGCCATGTTAAAAATAATACCTACGATAACAATACGGGACGAGACAAAGTAAAAATTATAAGGGTCCTGTTTTGGTCAAGTTGAAGTCTTCGCGATCGCTAAATAAGTCAGTTTCAACTCAAGAACATACAACATTTTCTATTAATTGAGACATTCTCACTAAAATAGTAACCAACTTCAATGTAGCTTGCGACATTTTAACGTGGAATGACGTTCCACGGTACTCATAGCAAAAGAAACAATACATTCTTCAAATAATAATTTTAAATACGTGTGCAAAAAACGACAACATTACAATTTTCTGACGTTATCGATTTCTATTCAATTCTAACATACGACAAGTTCTATTTACGCGCAGTTGACGTAAATAATCAGGGACTACTTCTAAGTGCAGCTAATTACGTCAAAACCAACTGAATATCTATTAAGTAAGTCAGGATTCACTAAATTGCAACACTTTACTTAATAATTCATTCTACTGATTGAGTGACAAGTGGAAACGTGTAACGGCTCACTTTCAACTTTGATTGACGCCAGCACTTACCCGCAGTTATATTGAGTACTAATTTACACTACCACTTCTATTTACTTCGTAAAGCAATGACGCAATGTTTTAAATGATTGGTTTTAACGGTTGTAAAAAGATTTTAATGATGTGGTAAGGGTGCCCTTCCACTGAGGACATAACTTTATGTTGCTATAGTGTCTAATTAGTCTTATGTGTAGTCTTTCTAATAAGTGAACTTTGAATTTTGACAAAAATAAAATATCGCTTAAGTTGACGCATTGACAGACGCCATTTTTAAAAATATTTGACATAAAAACCACGCTGTTACATTGAAAACACTTCTAGGATAAAATGAACCTATGTTTTGCCGCTCTTCATGGGTTTTAACTATCTCTGTAACATTTTTACCAGGTTTAACTATATCTGTAACATTTCGAACTGTTTTAGCTATATCTGTAACATTTTTAACAGTTTAATTTCTCTCTGTAACATAAGTATTTCCCATCGATTTAGCATTGAACTTTGAAGACAGAGCCAAGGGAATAATAAGTATAATAATAGAAGCAAGCCAGCAAGAGCAAGGGTAATAATAAGTAAGTATAATGTATGTATACAAACTAATTATTGCTCACAAAATCAAATACGTCCATACATAGATTTAAAACGTATTTACGAATTTACAACATAGTAGAACCATTTTTAAAAATCTTACTTATAATTACGATCAAAGTAGAGAAATTTGAATCACAAAGTTCATAATTACTTTAATATTGCACCTCCAAACAACTGTTTTTTAAGTTTCTACGGCACCAGCATCACCCATATGAACTCTAACACCAATTTCAACGCACATTAGCGGCTATATCAATTACAAAGGAAAAACCCGATACATGAACAAATTAGCCTATTGAGCAAAATTCAGAGACATATCATTTGTTCGTGTTCTCACGGGCTGTAAAAATCGAGTACCAATCATTACTTGGACCTCTCGAACTGACACGTAGGTATATTAATTCCAGTAATGACCGGCCGAATGAGGCTTCTTTCGTCACAGCGTATAGAAAACATCAAATACATATAATTAGAGGTATCTATAAACTACGGTAATTGTGATTCCTCTTCTTTAATTGCGAAGGCCGATCGAAGGTTGCAGTTGGGAAATCTATTGATTCTGGTCGAAGGTGATGCGATCAATCAGAAGTCATTTATGTTCTGGAAGTTTTGTTTGAGATTTACAAGGATTTGTGATGGAATGGTGTTACATCCGTATTTTTTTTGTTCTTAGACAATTTTTTGAAACTCTGGGTAGGTATACTGTTAATCATCAGTTTTCAAACGAATGGTTTGCATATCAATGCCAGGAAAAATTTACGTTATTATTTTAAGTTGGCCAATTTAGCGTAAGTTAAAAGATGTACATTTATGCAGCTGACTTTTCAATCACAAAATGTACATCTATCAAAACTTGAGTAAGTACTGTATTTATAACTTTATGAAAAGAAACCAGAAATATTTTTATTAGACTATGGAACCCTATGACCGACCATGTAATCTAATTCCAATGGAGGTTTCAAAATCGCTTGCAATAACAAAACTGTCAATGGGCAGTATCACATGAAAAGCAAGATGACGACTGACTGAATACATGGTTAATATTATCGACCTTTTCTTGTTATTGGTAACACCAAGGCCAAGTTCATCTGACAAATCAAGCAACAAGAAACCTACACTCTTATTTCAATGTTAAAAGGCTTTTTATCGCTTGAATGTAGAATTTGTAACCGTATAAGTAAGTTGGTAACGTTGCAACGGATCTACAAAACACAATGAGATGGAAAAAAGGCTTATAAGAGCAAGGTGTCCGCACTTCAACTAAGGTATTGTAGATTCATTGAAGGTGAAGTGCGAACTTGCATGTTGAAGGATGACATGACACGGGCTGTTTTACAACATTGTAACATTTGTAACACGATCTCTTTTGGCTGACTTGTCTAGTCGTAGTGTAAATTGTTACTGTGGGCTCGTTAAAATCATACTACGGGTTGTTATTTTTGAGAAGTTATAAATATGCATACCAAGTAACTAAATACGTGGTAAAACTTGAATGAAGTCGTTTTGTAACTATTTCTGAACTATAATTACTGCTACAATGAGCCTTTAAGGTAGCGAAGTAGATTTGTTATTTTGAAACTGTGAGCATACATTCTTATAGTTTCCGCCTTAAATGTGTTGGATTTTATCCACTACTTGAACATAGTTAAAAAAAATCGGCTGTTACCTAGTTAATACATTTTGACAGCTTTGAGATCTCTAATTTCTGTTTTATTTTCGGTGAATTTCGAACTTAGTCGATTTTCTTTAGGAATAAGAAATAATAAAACTATACACATACATACTTCATGCCTATAATCCCATAGTAGAATTTCCTACAACTTTAAAAACTTGCTGTTAAACCTGTAACCACATTTTGCATAAATAGGCTAAGATGTTTACCAGCGTATTAGTAACAGGTAGTAAGAAATAAAATTTACTTTATAATAATAATTACTTTCGTTCCACAGAGCAAATTCATTCATATTCAATTTCTCTTACCCAACCAACTCCTATCGAACAACAATCTAGACTTATGATCAAACGAATATCTATCGCAACTCACTAACCGCAGTCTGCTCACAATCGACCTTTCAACCGCTGAGAAATTTTACATAACCTAAACTATACCATCGCGGTGGTCGGCCACACAACCAGCCTTGCAGAAACCATGTAACCCCAACACTAATTTATCAAACCAATGGCTTTCTCCTCATCAATTATAACCAAAACTTTAACTTCCATTACGACCACGTAGAGTCACCAAAACCATCGATCACACGATCTACAGAACTCGACATAATTAGACAACATTACAATCAATAATCAACCCAATAGCTGATATACTTTAATGTGTTTTTACTTTTGGAACGGTATCAGTGACTGTTATGCCTGTGCGCATAACATAAGTCTAATCGTAGCACATTCCGAGACACAAAACATCACAAACGCTGAGCATCATTATTATACAATGACAAAAGAACTTGTGCAACTACTTAAAATATACATTCTTGCGGGTACTGGCTGGAGAAAAGTGAACGAGTGCATCTTGTTTTTTTTTTACATAAGAAGGTTTAAATTTAGAATGAGACATATTTATTCATGTATAACTTTTAAAAAGAGCATATATTTTGGGTAAGGTATTGTGGGGATGATACAGGTGTCTCTAAATTAAACTGTTAAGTATATGAATTAATTTGGAATATAATTGAGCTTGTTTATTTATAAGATAATTTATGTTCAAATCTTGAAATTCTGTCTAGTTCTGTCCATGACAGCTATCTGTTGCTTTCAGGAGTTTTCTTATTTTAAGATAATCATAGAGGCTACGTGGAGGTCTTCAACCTTCACAGTATTGATAAAATTATAAATAATTTTAACCAAATGTTTTAAAGTATAGTCGAATACGAACTTGAATTCTATGCCACTTTGTGACTTTATTTGTGTCAAATGAAGGTCCAAGCGCTTAGGTTTCAATAAATCTAAATTGCATAATGCCTTATTCTCTAATTTGACGAAATTTTGAAATGCCATGGTCCCTGTAAAACCTTAATATCAAAATGGCTCACTCTTAAAATGATGGAAAGTCATAATGACTTTGACCTAAAAACTTTAATTCCTTAAATACCTAAATATTGAAATGTACATTTCTTTCGAATACCGAATCATAGATACGTCAAACTTTCAAAATAACTGAAGCCGAAAACACCGGAATGGCAAAATGTCATAGTCTCAAAATGCCTAAATTCGTTTTCACTTCTTTCAAGTGGCCAGTACTTAAGAAAGATAGTATATTATATGCATGAAGGTTAGGTAAAACTTTTTCAATTTTAGGTATTTTGGTATTTGGTTGTTTTGAAATTATGATGTTTTGAGATAAAGGTGTTGTGAAGTTTGGTCGTTATGAGCCTAAGACATTTTAAAATTCAGCCATATTGAGAATCCGGTGTTATGTGAAAAAAAATTAGGTATTCTGGGATTTAGGTATTTCGACACTTAGTCCTTTTGAGATCAAGGAGTAAAGGTAAAAGGGTAAAACGAAATTAAGCCGTAATGAAACCAAAGCGTCCAAGCGTAGTAAAGGAGTGTCATAGTCGACTATACAGTAAGATAGTACAAGAAAAACTTCTCAATCATGTTAATTTAGAGTAGGTAGCTATGTCTGACAATAAATTGGGTTTTTGCATTTCGCTACATTCAAACGGCCTAAATAAAGGCAAAGATAAAAATGTTCGTTCAGTAAGTAAATAGACATTTTATTTTGGGCCTGGGGAATGATGTTTTACTCTAATAATAAATGAGGCTGCCAGAACTGCTGACGAAAGGATTTCCTAACAGCGTTGAAATAAAAATCGATTTAAATGTACCTACTGTATTTTAATAGGTACTGGTTGTAACGAATAAAGCAGGTCGGAGGCGGTAACGAGAGTGATTTGCATATTTTTTGAAGTTAACAAAAACGTTAGTGGTAGGGAGAAGCCTCTGCGTTTTGTTATTACATTTCGTTATGTTAAGATCTGAAAGGTTACATGACATTAATAGTATTTTATGTAACTGATACATAAAGAGGGTCCTTAAAATACGAGTGTGGTTTTATGAAACGAGCCAACGGCGAGTTTCGTAATAAGATCACACGAGTGTTTTAAGGCCTAATTATGTACAGTTGCATACATTACTTTATCTACACACATATTATAAGTAGGTACTCTAAGATGCGTTCAGTAGCCGAAGGCAAATAACCTTCATAGCTACCAGTGCGACTGCTTCCTGTAACATATCTATAGGTGTTAAGCTAATGTATGAACTGAAATAAGAAATAAATGAAATCAGAGAAAAGAAGTATTTATTTATTATAATAATTGTAAACATTAACAGTAGTGCAATTTGAAATGTTTAATTGAGGTGTTTGTTTGACTATGATTTTTTTTTAAATCATAGACAAACTAACAAAGTCCCTATTCTAATGTCATTCGAAATCAAAGTGGCGTACGATACTCGACTAAAAATATACCGAGTCGACGTTTAATTGATACTAGAATAGCCCCCCTGTTTGAATTGTGTTGGTTTTGGTAGATGTTTCAAATTTGAACAACATTACTTTATCAGTAGATGTATCATAAAATTAACATTTTATTACAGCCACAGATAAAAAAAAATATCATAGTAAAATTGCATCTTGTAATGCTGGTCATTATCTACGGATTCTGAACGCCTTATAGAGGACTTATGATATGAGTGTAGATAAAATAATTAAATGAATTGCTACGAAAATTAAATCTGAAAAATTATACAAAAAAAATACAACAATAATTATTAACACACTATAAAATTATACAAAATAAATACGCAATAATAAACGTTTCGCTCGACATGTCTCTGCCGTCGGTACTCCGTAGGATCTCAGCTGACCTTATCCCACATTACAATAATAGCGTAGATCATTTCTATACGCGGCATTCCTAGCCAACATACCGTGTGCATTCATACTACAATATACCGCAACATTGGTCACCGTTGACGGCTGCTATACAAATAACATGACGTGTGACAACGTGAAGGCCGGAAACTCTTACTGAAAAATCTTCTACGTGAGAGATACTAAATCCGTACAATGATAATATATTCATAATTTTTGCCTTTTTATGTATTTATCTGGAAATCTGGCAATTAATCATTACCCATCAGCGAATGGAAACGAACCTACTCGCTTTCAAAAATCAATTCCGCAGAACATGGTAATTTTAAATCGAATTCGGATTTCTGGTAAAAAGTACTAAATCTTAAAAAAAATATTTATATTGGATACACGAGTCTCCCGAACTATCGAAATTAAATTCTAATGAATATGATTATAATTACCATTGTCATAGAATAAGGAAAGTAACATAACAGCAAAAAAAAAATCATTAATCTTGATACTAGAGAAATATTTCGTCTATAAGAGATACTACAGGATTTAGTATGTGTCAGTTTCGTGACCGCATACCCATTAGCGCTAAGAGTTGCTTGCGCAAGGCGCACTTTAGTTCACCAGTGAGTTAATCTGGGAAAACGTTCCTGCATCGAGCTCGCTATCGAAATGTCTATAAAATATTAAACGACGGCTAAACTGGTGTTTAGATTATGACCTTTGATCAGCTGCTTACTTAATTTTGAGTTATCGTTCCGCTGAGAGCACGTTTTTTTATTGAACTGTTCTTGCAGGGCAGCATAGTATTTTTTCTATGCAGTTGATTAAATCCGAAAAATCACAATAACTAGGTTTTTTGTTTTTTTTTATTATTTTTTATTATGGCATAGAGAAGACAAACGAGCACACAGGCCATTCGCATTCACAAGACTGCAATGCAATCCTAAGACTGCAAATGCGTTGAAAACACTGAGGACTAAGATGGAATGCCTCTATGCTAGTCATTTCACTGGTTGTGTTATCCCCATACCGGAACACAACAATGCGAATACTGCTGTTATGACGTTTGCTGTTAACAAAGGTTTTATTGATATTCAATTTTAAATCATGAATATCTGTATCTACCATTAGAGACGACGCTTATTGAGGCAGTTGGAAGTAAGTCCTCGTCGATTTCAAAAGTAAGGCGTCTAATTAACCACGGTCTTCAGTAATGAACGAAAGTCTAGAGATATAGATATCAAACGTGTTTTTCTGATTCAAAATCAGACTACGCGTCAGGAGGCAAGGGTTAAATATGGAATATACTTGCAATAGGGGACGCTGATAACGAAGTAAATTGATGATTTTGATTATGACTAGATTGCAACAAGTTGATAGTGTGGCAGTGACACCTAATTTTTTTAGTCATGTCAGTGTCAAAAACTAGACATTTAAAGTTACTACACCAATGGTGGACACTTTTCGTTTGGTTAGTTTGGTTGGTTTGGATAGAAGGTAAAATTTATGGGTTCAATAGCGAGCTTTCCCATAGGTGGAGTGAAAAACAGTAGTATGCGTTTGACGTAGGGTGACGGCAACAATGATGACACAATTGACACTTTTAGCTGACAGGCACCGGTAGTGGACACTTGACTCTTAATTCAAATTTCATACATGAATGATGATTGATTGTTGTAAAACCAATTAATAACTCTTATGTTCTGTAAAATTACTGGTGCCGTCACCCTAATAAGAATCTATCCTTGCCCTAAAAAGCGTTAACAAAGACAGTTAGTTATTCATCTACTCTTCGCACCACACATCACCAAGTAAATGAAGTGGTAATGATTCCTTCCTTACAACTAACTGATGGCTTCAAGACACCTCTAATATTTCAAGCACAACTTCACTAAGCTGCTACTTACACTTCTGAACTAGGTAATAAAGTATAACCAGTAAAAGCTATATTTCAGCGTGACCTTTGCCCAGTATTTATCACGAGCGAAATGACACGGTCGATAGAGTCTTTGCACTTTACAGTAAACTGTGTGAACACTGATAGTGTTAAATACGAGCCTTTAATAAAGTGCTTTAAGTGGTTAACGGGTTGATAATTTAGTGACAGGTTCTTAAGTAAAAGGTTCAAGCAGAGATAAAAGGGCTTGTGTATGGGGTTCGTGGTAACAATAGTTTGTCTATTGAGAGATATCTTTGTGAAGTAATCAATATCTATACAATATAAATTAAGTTTAGTTTTAAAACTTCTTTCATAAACTCTTTTACACACGAAAATAAATATATTGCTTGTATAAAGCTTCAAAATATGTATTAATTATACTTTCTGGCGTACAGCATCATTCAAAATCAAGTTTAATTTATTACAAGACCGATCCTATACATATTTTAATCCGATTTCAATCGTAAAATATTTATTCATGTATGATTGAAAAAAATATGTTGTACTTCCGTCAGCAGACTGACAGCCGATCAGTGGGTGGCAAGAACTGCAACGAACTGCATTTGATTTGCTTTGCAGTTTTTATAGTCCGTCGACGAGCCGACTACAATTACGCGTCGGTATTCCGAGAACTATCGACTAAAAAAGCAATGAACGTCGATTTATTGGGCAAAAAGCGGGTTAAAGATCACTTCGAATTACTTGGAAACTACTGTACCAATAACAGAATCTTTATTGTACCATTTTTTTAAGAACGCTGTAACCTTTTTTCTAATTTAGCAATACGTCTGCTAATACGAGTTAGCTTGTCACATCTGTCACAAAATAATCGCATGAAAATATTTACGCTTGTTAGAAAACTAAAAGCGTTATGTCTCAATTAAATATTACTACGCGGTCAATATTCAGTGTTTGTTTTCTTTTCTGCATTGGACAGTGCACTATTGATATGACTTTGTCGGAGTACTCCTACATTGCGGACCATCTAACTCTGCAAGATTGTCGACGACTCGTAGCATCTCTTCACTTCCTAGATTATGAACTGCCTAAAGTGTTGCCTGATGCCGTGAAGAAGATACCTAAAGACGTTCCTTGTATTCACCTCCTATTGAATTGGAACAGTGGAGAGGAAATATGGGAAGGCAAAGGTAAAAGCCACGTGGAAATAGCACGAAGGTTACGACAGCTCGATAAAAAAGAATTAGCTGATTGGCTTTGCAAAAAAGTGTTCCGACAGCTCGCTATTAACTTAAATAAAACTCTCGATAGTTACCCGTTTAAGGAAAAAGACAAAGAACCTGTAGTTAAAACTTTGAAGGCTAAAGATAAGTTTACGGATGATTATTGGATTTTTAATAGATGTATGGTATTTGCTGTTGTAACAAGTGTATTTACACTGGCACTATTCATGCTTTATCAATTACTTAAGCTTACTTGTAAGAAAAAAGAGAAGATAGAAAATGAACAGGACGAGTTGGAAAATTTGTTGTGTCGCGAACTGTTTCAGAACAATGACGAACAAACGAACGGAGACACGAGCTGCCGATGCAAAGATTGTGACGAAGATTCGTGTGTTTGTAGTAAGGATAATTTTGCATAGCATGTCTGTGTTAAAAATAAAATAAAAGAAAACACCGTTGTTTTAATAATAACATTGAAAAGCGTGCAACCTATGAGAATCGTAGAAATTTTGTTCACAGATATTTATACCGCGCACCAAAATCGGTAATAGTACATAATATGTACAGAGTAACGGCGTTGCCACCCCATAGAGCCAAAACGAAATATACAAAAAATCTGGAATATATTACGCACAATAACGAATTTAAAGGAAATCTGTCACGACTAAGTTTACCTTGTTTGTCCTTTACAGGCCACTTAATGTATTATTTATTATTATTATTAATTAATGATTTTATTACGTTTAAAAAAACTGTGTAATAGTTGGCAACGGAAACCTACACTGAGTGTGCGATATACTCTTGCCCGGTTTTTATTCCCTATCCATCCTTGGAAAAAAAAATTACAATATTAATCGGTCACAATATCGCATCAACTATAGGGTGTTTCGCATTTGTATGGAAAAAAATAAAAGTCATATTTTTTGCTGACTTCGCTTACGCCCGAAGTCTTTATAATGTAAAAAATTAAAATTTTTCTTTCAAGGTAAAAGAACAACATTTAGAGGTTGCACAAATTGACCACTTACGCTATAGCAGATTTTCTATGTTTATAACAATAACTAACTTTCCAGTCAATTTATGTCAAACACAAATGATATCGACCATCATCACCATCTTTTCTGCCTGTTGCGCCTTCGGAGAATTGCATAATCAAGAAAATTGATTCAAAAATGGTAAATTATAATTTGATTACTTGTCTTTTAGATAAATAGGAGCTAGAATTCGAGCGAAGTCATTATAAATAGCAAAGTGTGGAAATTGAAACACCCTAATCAACAATATTGAGAACAGTTTAACCTGTCACACTGACGCGGCTGTTATAAGCTGTCACACTGGCTTCACTAACAAGGGGCGTGTTGTGCGCAAACGCAGCCATCGGCCGTGTCATCGCGGGGACGATAAGCCTCATTAGGGCCGTCGTTCTCTTCATCAGACGATACCCGGATTGAGATTGAGGAAATCGTATTTGTGAGCTCGAATTTAAGAGCTGGAGGGTCACTACGAAGAATTACATACACTTTTAACTTGGAGCGCTCTTTTCGCTCGTCTGTGACTAAAAAAATATTTTAAGTATTTGTAACGTAGACATAGATTAGTTATTATATAAATGTAGCTAGCCCTCTCGTGTTGCTGCGCCCTTGCAGGGTGTCACATGTATACCTATTCCTGTTGGTTCCACCTTGAATTGTAATGTGATATGCAATAATTAAATGATTATGATTATAAAAAAATGTAACTTCCAACTTCATTTTTCAGTTGATCGTGTTTGGAGAGAAAGTGTTACTTTTAAGATGTTTAGCAAAAAATATTTGAAGAAAATTTTTTTTTCAGTCACTGAACTGATTTGAACTAGTTCAAGATCATTCATTCTTAATCTAAGTTCAAGTTTCGGGGACGATAGAATAACATTTTTTTAAATTTTTTGAATTTTGGGCCCTGCAGTAGAAAAAGATAAAGAGAGGTCAACATTGACGGCTATTCCTATTCTGTAATTAGCAGTAGTGCAAATGATTACCAGTATTTTTCGTTCTGAATATTACATTTGGATCTAGTAGCGCAATATAATTCAAATTTGAAAGTAAGTATCAGTAAATAAATAGGATTGTCTAAATTTCAGATTTATTTATTGTCAAGAAACTATTACTCAGTGCCTTATTATCATAAACAAAGCTCAGGATATTTCCTCATTGCGTAGCAAAGTGCTAAATTATAACGTTTTGTAATTTATTGTTCAATTTATTATAATGTCAATATAAATTTAAAATACGTTCAATATTGTTTCTTATCGGGGTGTGCTAGTTAATAAATCATTCCAGACCACTTACCTTTTTCTGAAATAATTTTCTAATTTAAAATATTTTTAAAAAGTTCGTTTGACCTTCCTTCATTGCAAAGGTGAGCTAGGGGTTGACATCATTTTTGGAGTTTTGTTTCGTCTAAGCGCTCCACTGAGATAAATAATAAAAAAAATAGCATAGGGGCATCCCATCCTAGGCTTGGCAACAAATTTGCAGTCTTAGGATTGTAGTCTCGAGACTGTAGTTGTCTATGGATATCAGATCCCATTGTTTATATTTTTATTATGCGAACCTTTTATCAGCCAGCAGTTTTTAAGTTTGGAAAAACATATTAAAAAATATTTTTGTGTAGACATATTGTTTACTGAATAAGTAACCATAACCCAAAAATGCAACAACCGATTTCTTCATAAAATATCAGTGAGTATACGCTTTATATTAACACATCATTACCATAAGGCCACACAAACCCAGCGCGGGCGCAGGCGTGGCGGCGATAGTATTTTCATTATAAAGTCTCGAACCAGCCCGAGGGTAGATTCACTGAATATAATGGCAAAAAAACGTATTTGAAAAGCAAGGTAAATTGAATATACCGGTTGGTAATAAAATATGTGGCATTTTAGCGCAAAATTCAATCTTCAGTGCTCTGGAGATTAACATAATAATATTCGTTGTTTAAGTACTCAGGGGTTCTAATACGACTCCGTTTATCACATGATAAAATGTGAATAAACCGGCCGTCACTTTTTAACACGTATACATATAAGTTGGTACGAGATGGATGCTTTATCCACATTTTGTCACGCGATTAACGTAACCATACTAGCGCCGCATTTTTTGTTCTCATTAATAATCAGCCTACTTAAATTTCGATGTGTTAAACTAAACCAAGTGCCAGATGGGTTTTTCAACAGCTATTATATTCCAAGAAGATTTTGAGGTGATGCCTAAATAGCGTAGCTGTCAAATTTCCTTCATACAAATTTAGCTCCGGGCGATAACGTTTCTCACCCCCTCAATGAACTTGGAAGTCCAATTTTTTTGTAATTATGATAAATAACTAAGTTTGTACATGTCAGTTGGTAAGAAATGAAAAAGTCAGAGAGAAATGCGGACTAAAATTGAAAAGTGCATGTTCGATGGTTCGGTCTAGGAATAGTAACATATAGCTCGGTATATCTTCACATAGTATAAAAATAAGTCGATACCCGCCGTATGTGTATGTACTATATCTTTCCAACTACACAACGGATTTTAATGCGATTTTTATCAATAGAAAAATCACATAAACAGGAGTGACGCTGTGCTAGTCCATTATAAATTATGAAAGTATATGTGACGTGTTGAACTTCTTTGTCGATCAAGGGCTCCATTTACATGTCAAAGCGATATTGTTTTACCGACAAGAATAGCGCCCCCGTACAGTCGAGTCACTGTAATCATGTATTTATGAACTCGACTGCACAATCTCAGTGACGAGTGTACGTCTATTATGTTTCAAACAGTTGAGTTAGTTTTTCCATTACTCCCAAATCGAATCTCTCATCTTAATCACTTTTGAAACTTCATGTCTCTTTTTTGGTCATACTGGCTTAGATTAAGTACCTACATCATTTTTGAGAGTCAAAATTTTTACATCGCTGATCCCTTTTCTTAAATATTTATCGTGTCGACAAAGTTAGCTTAGCTCCGATTTGATTTATATACAGTGTGTAAATGGTAAACGGGCGTTTATTAAAACTGGACATAGATTAAGACTCTACTAATCATTAACAGAAATAATTATTTTGATTACGCTAACGTATAGTTACACCGTTATTAATTTTTGAACATACTATCGACCCGCAATGTACATCGAAGTCCATCTGTCAGGTAAGTACGTAATGTTTAATTAATTGCATTTTTCGTTATACATTGCGTGTTAAATTATTTTGTATGGTATTTTTTTTTAAATTTAATTTTAACAAAAGCTGCCTAAATGTGCTCAGTAGAGGTTATACTAACCACAGTTAAAAGGAACGCCCGTATACCATTTACACACTGTATAACTAGCTGTCCGTGCCCGGAGACAGCCGGGTGTAGTTTTTCATATAAACTTTGTCCTGATAATTACGAACAAAACAAAAAAACATGATTCGAATCGGTTGTCATTCTTGAGTTATGGCATGACCAAACGAAAACAGTGATTTAAAAAGTGATAGTTTCTTAATATGTTATGACTGAGAAATAATTAGGTATGGTAGCCAATATAGTCCAGTCTCTAAGTAAACTGTCCTCTTCTCATAATAAACCAAGTTTATAAGTAGTTCTGGTATAGCAGCTCGCACGTGCGCAGGAGTTATTAATCGCGTACCACGCCGCCTCGGATGGCGGGCATTTGTTATTTACTAATGTTTTATGCTCGACTTCCATGCGGCGTGGGAGTCTGGATAAATATGTGAACAAATTGGTTTAAGTGATAAAGAGGGACTCTGTTTTATAATGTATTTATAGGTTTAAAAAAACGATCTGTAAGGTGCATAGAAATGATTGTGTGATGAAAAGAGAGAATTATCAACACAGATAATAAAAAACCGGCCAAATGCGAGTTGAATTCGCGTGGAGAGGGTTCCGTACACATTTTTTTTTTATACAATTCTTGTAATCTGTGTTTAAAAAAACAATGGTCAATGGTCTTCTTTCATGAATAAAATCAAAAATATTATTTATACCATGATAAAAATATATTTGAGATCCTTATAACGAACCCTTTCATTTCATATATGACACAGTAAGGTATGCAAAACTTTTTTTTTTATTTCCTAATTTGACCCCGAGACCCCTTAGGTACGTTTACTTTGCACATCTGTGTTTGGGTCATAGGATTACACGGTCCTACCAATTTTCACCTGATTTGGTCTAAGGTAAAAGCACCTATTATGGACAAGGCTCCAGTGATGAACATTATAATTTTTTTAAATGAAAACATATCAATACTAAACATTTTATTCTAATAGTAGTAATCCCGAATAATTTAATATAATCTAATAAAATTGTAGCACTAAAAGCATTATCAATCTCAGAGACTTATATTTATGGAATTGTTCCTTACCTTAGTAGATTTGGAGCAAATTGGCTGTGACAGACGGACGGACAGACAGACAGACGTTAGAGTGATCCTATAAGGGAGTCGTTTTTCATTTTTTGTACGGAACCCTAAAACTATTTCTAAATTGAGTTTTTTTTTAATAAATGAGAGCCGACTAAGATGTAAGTATGTAAACGTTATGTGAGTTTTCTGCAGTTGTCATTTGTTTGTACAGACCTGCACATGCAAAAGCAAGGTGTGATTATTGTCGGGTTCCTATATTCAAACCGCGTACAGATAGATTTATTTCGAATAAAAATTAGACACATTTTGTATGCGTAAATAACAATTTTTAACCCGATAAGCCTTATCTATCCGCGGTTTGAATATAGGAACCCGACACGAGGATTGTAAGGCTACGTTTAAATCGCTACTAACCATGTTTATACACTATGTAAAGAAAATGAGATTTGAAACGTTTTTTTGAAGACTTTTAGTGTCCATTTTCCATTTCATATTGAAAACCAAGTACGTTTCAGCTGTTATTTTCACATCCTCATTAAAATTAGAAATATTAAAACACGTGGGAAAGCATTAAAACATCCACAGCGCCGAACTACGTCAGTAAGCAAATAACGGTTATAAATACTGGACTTTCTTCATAAACCTGTCCGAAAAGGTAACCTTTACTGCGCTAAATCAAACGGTTATCGATAAAATATAGACTTCACTCGTAAACGACCGCAAGTTTTATGGCTCCAAAACACTTCTAATTATCATCGGTCAGCCTGGAGGGTACTCTGAAGGTAAAACATGGAATTTATAAAGCTGTCCCTGTCACTCTAGTGAGACGAAAAAGGGAGAAGGTTAGAAGAACTTCGAAATTCAACTTTGGTTAAAGCATCTCGGAGTGTTTTACGAGAGTTTGCGGTCCAGTTATGTGTGAAGTAGTTTGTCACTGAAGTAGAGGTGTTTTCATAAAGTCAATACTTAACAAGGGACTTAAAAAAAAAGGGTTTTATTGCCTATATGAGTGGCCGCTGCTGGGTAAAGGCGTCTACCCTTGACCTTATTTAGTCCTTATTTTACGACTCTTCTTTCCAATTGATAGTTATTATATTAGATATTACTTAGATTTTCATTTTAGGGTTCACTCGTGCGTCTTTCTGTCACATTTGCTCCAAAACTACTGGACCGATTGAGTTGAAATTGTTTTTATTGTACCTTCTTTATTGTCAAGTTAATATCATGTCATTTTAATTGTATAAGTGAATTAATTGTATTGCAGTTTGTTTAAGTAATTGTTTATTTGAAGCAGCAGAGGACCGATCGTTGTGGAAGACCTTGGGAAAAGCCTTTGTCCAGCAGTGGACGTCTTGCGGCTGGTGATGATGCTCATCATCCTTTGGTAACTGATTTAGAGCATTTGGCAACATGTAATTTGTGATACACTTCCCATAATCATTCTGAAAATTAGGTAATAAATAATTAGGTAAGTTAGCCTTATTGATGAGAGCAATTCGGCTTTTATCGTGTTATTAATAATGCGGTCACCGATTTTCAAGCATATCCACGGATGGTGAGTTCATCTCCTTTCCAATTTTCATCAAAGCGATAAAGTGGTTTAGCGGTAAACCGAACCAAATAAAATCACAATAGGTACATTCAAACGAATGACGTGCACCTTACTTTCAATACTTACATATTTACATTGTTAATTATGTTTCGTTTTACAGTAGAACACAACCGATATGGCGTGTCGTGAATCTTCGTTCGCGCAGACACGAACAACGATTCCGATGATTTCCGAAAGCACGATCAAAACCCACGATCAGACTTGTACGGAATGGTTATAAGGTGCAAATTAAATTGCATCTTTTTTTTCCATCTCACTCACGCACGTTTGACGGCTGACTGAATGACTCGCGGGCGCGCGACAAAATGGCGTCACTAATAACTAATAATAGCACAGAATACAACCACGCTACGCTGATTGGTTCCCGCGCCTCGAAAAAATGTCATCTGCGCAGGTACACCAGCAGGCAGCAGGCGCAGGTAAGCCATATTGGTTGTGTTTTACTGTACTTGTGTTATTGTTTCACATCTCGTGTAGTTCAAACTCTGTCTACGTGGTTACTAAACGGTTACCAAATTATGTAGGAATACCAGCATGATTTATTATTAAAATAATAATCCCTCTTGCGCGCGCGCAAGTGCGAACACGCTAATAATGATAATAAAGCCTGGGCCATCAGATAAGCTGATTACGAGTAGGTTTTATTACCCTCAAGGAAATAATTACTTACTGGATCCACTGCGTCTAATGCGTGCTTTCAATTAAGTGAGAAACGTGTATTGATTTGAAACTGGGTGGATTCGTGGAGGTAGTTTTAGTGTTAACAAACAGTGGAATGTTGGTTTGAAACTTTGAAGTGTGAAAAGTAGAGTGATAAGCCAGGACAAGGTAAAGGAAGTGAGATGGCTGATATTACCAATACCGCAGGGAGAGGGTGCTGATTACACGGTATAGTTAGAATGAATCGTTCACTTAAAAAATATGATGCTCTATAGTGATTTTCAAAACGCCAGATTTAAAATATTAACTCATATAAATATTATGTATTTTAAACATTCTGATATATCAAAAATCGGAAGGTAAAAAGGTATAACTATGGAAGTATGTGGAACTATGTCTAGTGATGTAATGATTCAAATCGTAACAGACTTTTTAAGAATTTAATCATAACTGAACTTTGACAAAATTTTATACTGGACTGTGAATCAAATTGTTGACCGTACTTACACCTACCTATTGACTAAAAGGTAATATAAACTTTAAATTTACTCATCCATTTCATTGTAAGACCGTCCTTCTCACTGTCAAGTCGTCTTAAATGTCGTAGACGTAGCATTCTAAGCTGAAACTGGGCCGGTATTCTAGGTGCTAAAAACCATATCGTCTTTGATCTGTTATCGTATTGTCAACGTTTTGATAGCTCTATTGACTTGACAGTAATGGCGGCTGACGTCAAAACAATACCGTAACAGGTCAAATACGACATTGTTCTTACCGCCACGAATAAAGGCCCAGAATAAAGTCATAATTAACAACATATCGCTCATTGAATACAAAACGGACACATTCCAAAATAATTTGCTCTTCCATTAAAAATCGTACTCCAACAGCTTCTAATTTTAAAATGCAACACTGACTCATTTTGGATTGTGTCCGTTTTGTTTTCAATGAACGATATGTAGTACCCTGTAACTAACAAATTAAATAAGTTACAAAGTACACCGCAGCGCGTAAGTCAGTAAGGTACATTTTGAAACTTAATGTTTTTTTACTTACGCGGTATTGCAAGATCACCGACGATATCGCATCTCTGATAAATCCTACCTTATTTCAACATGTAATTTGAAGATGCGCAAGCTCGTCTATCGACTGACCTTTTTTATACCACCACTTCATATTCACTTAAATGATTCGAAAGTGAACTCGTTAATTACGACCTCATCAATTTCGTATGTAATATTTCAAAATTGAACTCTCACATGGGCTGGGTCACGTGTTCTAATATACTGATTACTAAACATAAGTGTGCTATTAACGTGGTTACGATTGGTTCTGTATAATAATATTATTCGATTTTTTTTCGACGACACGGCAAAGGTTGCAGGAATGATGATAGGATGAATGCAAGCGGCGCAGAGGCCTTACTTATTAGCTCCATCCTGTCACTCGTAATTCGAGTATAAATCAAGAGAAAGGGATGGAGCTAACGTAACTTCGAAGTTTGATTGTCAAAGTGGGGCCTTAGGACCGGTCCTTGTAGCAAACCTTGGGGGAGGCCTTATAGCAGTGGAAATCTTTCGGTTGAAATAATGATAAGTACTTAATATTAAATCATTTAAAAAAACAGCGGTTGTTATTTTATTCTCTTAAGTTCGTTGACAATTTCCGCTTTTTAGGGTTCCGTAGCCGAATGGCAAAAAACGGAACTCTTATGGATTCGTCATGTCTGTCCGTCCGTCCGTCCGTCCGTCTGTCCGTCCGTATGTCACAGCCACTTTTTTCCGTAACTATAAGAGCTATACTGTGGAAACTTTGTAAGTAGATGTATTCGGTGAACCGCTTTAAGATTTTCATACAAAAATAGAAACAAAACAATAAATTTTTGGGGGTCCCCATACTTAGAACTGAAACTCAAATTATTTTTTTGATCAAACCCATACGTGTGGGGTATCTATGGATAGGTCTTCAAAAATGATATTGAGGTTTCTAATATATTTTTTTTCTAAACTGAATAATTTGCGCGAGAGACGCTTCCAAAGTGGAAAAATGTGTGTCCCCCCCCCCGTAACTTCTAAAATAAGGGAATGATAAATGTAAAAATAAAATATGATGTACATTACCATGCAAACTTCCACCGAAAATTGGTTTGAACGAGATCTAATAATTAGTTTTTTTTTAATACGTTATAAATCGTAAACCGCATTTTACCTTTCATTCAATCCACTCCAATATAATAAAGAATAAAGAAATACATTTATTTAGATGTATAGTGGGACGGAACCCTACATGCGCGAGTCCGACTCGCACTTGGCCGCTTTTTTATGTCTGTTAAATTTCATAAACCTTAACGGTAACACGAAAAGAAACGGAATGGTATTCTACGGTCACGTGATGCTATACCGCCCTTGATCCAGCTTGAGACTAATGTTAGGTGTGACGACGAGCGTAACGACAAATGAGCTATCTATAACAAAAGTGTTTAATTATGTTAAAATTGGATAAAAATTGTGTGTGACCAACAACTTGGAAAATAATCATTTTACTCTATGTTATAAACATAGGTGTAAACGAAATCTTACGACTATTACGTATGTAGTTGATTAAAATACTTCGATTTTTAATCGCAGAACCCTAATAAGAGTTACCGATGATACCACTACCATATTAATTAACTTTTGAATTGATAGCAACTTTTTAATTAATATTTTTTTAAATTATGAGAATAGATTTAGCTGTCAAAGTTATATTACCTTAACTAATAAGATGAGAAGGCAATGATTTCAATTGCAGCAAAAAGTTAAAATTAAACTGTCTAAAATAAACGATGAATTAATCAATTAAATGAAATCCTAATCATCGACAAATGCTAAAAAGTTCCATGTGATTAATTATAATATTACTACTTCGATAGATTTTAATCATCCTACATAGGTGCTTTTTACTACACCGGGTGACTTCAAATTGGTAATTCATATTTCAGTTCTTGATCAGCTTATCCTAAACCCACCTTCTGGTCTCCAAACCGCATCTGCCTCCTCGCGTTCCTGGCCACGTTCATTCGGCACAGGAACACCCGGTCCTCGCCATCAGCTGGGGCCCTGGACAGCTCCCCCCGCACCGCCTGCTGGTCTTGCTTGTCGATCACGTCGTATACGCTGTCCCCGTGGATGAGAAGGTCTTCCTGTAGGAACAGGAGGATGTAAAGTTGTTATTCTCAGTCTATTTGAAAGGAAGAAATAAAATCATTATTTAGTGCCTATAATGTATTAAGACCCCATGATGTTTGCATTACAACCAAAGTATCAAGCATTTAGCGTTACCGGGTATTTAAAATCCAGAAATCCGATGTTGGAGCGGCCCGAATCTTTAATTGAAAACAAAAGCGACACAAATCAAAATGTGTTTGTGTTGCATTTAAATTCGGAATGCTGTTTACTTTAAGTTTCAAATCAAACTGTATTTATTTTTGTTTGGTGCCACTGTTGTATTTAAGCAGCAGCGTATCACTAACAATATTTCGCGTGTATCATTCCCCATTCAAAAACACTCTTCCTGCGTCTAAAACAAAAGAAATTCTAGCGCGGAATGGTAATTGCGGAACCCGCGTCGCCGCAGAGTTAGTTAAACGCCTTTATTTTTAAACAGCCGTATACTTAGTGGAGATTGCGTCGACATTTTCATCAGCCTGCGACCGCAGCGCATTATTTTAATCGCGGTCTCGGCACCTTTGTACCGTTGTGTTTAGACGCAGTCCAAGTTTTGAGGCTTAAATGCACGGGGTTATGTTATAACGACACTCGTAGGGAAAAACGTTGTATCTTAATTTTATGTTAAATTGGGTTAATACCTTTTTTCGCATATGTTTTAAATGAGGACATAATTTTGTTTTTGAGATTTATAAGTGCTATGTTTTCTTTGCAATCAATATGTTCGTTCTGTACCAAGTACCTATCTACTTACCTTTATTTTTATTTAAAAACAACCTGAATTAGATTTGGGAACTGAATGTATAAAATTGTTGAAGGGTTAATGATATTAATTACCCGAAAACACGTTTTTTTTGAGGACTTATATTAATAAATGTATTTAAAAAAGTGTTTTATCTAAACGTTTTTTTTTTACTTTTTTAGGATATCTATAGGTATTGTATTTTCCTATCCCAGCTCATAGGTTAGTTATGTAATTTGATTTAATTCAGATAACTAATATTATTTAAGAAACATGAGAAAGAAAATTGTTGAGTGAATAAATCAGCTAGGTCAATTTTAAAACATAGTAAAGGAAGAATTGACTTTACGCATGCCTTATTATAATTGCATCCATAAATTATTTTTCTTAAGTTAATTTTTACATTTGAAACTATCGAGTGCAGTTTTTCCAAATATTGAGATAAATATTACAGACTATCAATTCTAAGAGAAAAGGGAGAAAAGCCCAAAACAATCTATTACATTATTTGTCTTAAAGTGTATTCCTTGACGTCCTAATAACTCATATGCCATAAATGCAGCTTTAGAGGTAACCTTTTCTGGATAGAGTTAATATCAAAGTAAATAATTATTATTTTCAAGTTTCCTCGTGAACCCAAGTCGGGGTCAAAGATAAATTATACGAACAATTTCTTTCCTTTCCGAGTAAACTTTCAATTAACCCGCGACAGCTTAAATAACTTTAATTAAATCATAGCAGCGCAGCAAGTCAAGGAGAATTTTCTTTAGATTGCTAGCATTGTTACGTGTTAGGGTTGAACATCTGACAATAGATTAATTTAAAATTTATGTTCGTGATTTCTGGTATTACATAACATTCTAAATATTAACAATATAGGTAGCTACACTATATCGCTTGTTTTATTATGTATATTTCTATTCATTCACATATATTTTTATAAGAACGTGTAAGGTAAAACGTAAAAAAGGGTGACACGAATCTCTCACTCTTTATTACCTACTGCTCTATATTGAAATGTTGATCACGTCAAAGTAGAATTGAGGCTTTTGGGTTAGGTAAAGACGTTTGAAATGTAACACTAGTGTATACATTTTAATTTTATTGTAAGTAAAACTTGGTTTATAAGAGAAATATGGATTAATAGTAGATATAAATGTGGTGATATAAAAGTGGTTTTTTTACGCTTGTAAAAGATGCTCTAGGCCTTAGATTATTCGCGTAAGATGGAAGCCTCTTTATGTATGCTCTTTATAATTATTTGATGTTCAGACGCAGCCAAGGATATTTATTTATTTTATTTATTAGTTAAGGATGTGCCTTAATCCCCAACAATGTTTGATTCACACATGAGCGGCAACCCTAGTGGGGTCACGCGTCTCGCCCCGCCCACCTGTCGCGGCTGCGCGTTAAGACATAATTGTGCGCGAGCGCAGGCCCACGCGCCGTGTGGGGGCGACTGACGACAGGGGATCGGGGGTAGCTTTTTACCTGTAACATTGAAAAACCCTATATTCATGTATATAAATAGGGCTTTTCAATGTAGTTTTTACGTAGGATTGATAATTTAAATTGCTTTTTTTTCATAATAATAATACAACTATGCAAAATTAGTGGAAATTTTAACTTATCTGGGTAAAATGGCGCCCAGTTATAATGGCTACCGATCCGTTTACGCCGAAAGATTGACAAAAGAGTTATACAGATCGAAAGTGAGTGGACGGGTAGGTTTTCGAGTCAAATCGGAGAAATACTGGAAAAGGGTCGAATCTTAAGTAGGTACCCGAAACCGACGTGCGTGCATGACTCGATGTATGAATGTGGAAGAAGCGAAAGAAATTTGTCAAGATCGTCGCAAGTGGAAAGAAGTGGACTCTGCCTACCCCTCTGGGAAACAGGCGTGATTTAATGTATATATGTATGTATCATTAAGGGTTTTTTTTTTGTTAACTAATCATTAATAATTTAAAGAAAAAATATAAGCGCTCAACAGTTTTTACAGATACGAATACGTGATAAAAGGATGTTTTATTAATTGGTATTTGTGACTTGTCTTAAATTTCTGTCGGCAAACATGTTACTCGTAAAAACAAGTAAGTACAATACATTACAAAACACTACATTGTACACTGAACAAAAACATTATAGAGAGACAGCATAATTAAAAATAATACACGTAAAGAGAGAAAGAGGCGGTCTTTCAACAACCTTAGATTACCCTAAATTTCCAATTGCAATGTTTCATATATAATTTTCTTAACAAGTAAGCGAGTAAATATTTTATTTCTACGTTCAAATGGTAATTCTAGAGGTATAATTATTAAAACATGAACAAAACCATCAGACCACCAGCACACCTAACCTCCTTACAGCATAATGCACTAAGTGGAAATAATTTAATTGTGTACAAATAAACTAATTCTGGTGGGCGGATCCGCCCCGAGGCAGTGTTGGGCCTACATGTGAACAATGCAATTTATGCATACTAGAGATGCGCGGATGTGCACATGTATGCAGTTGGCGTAGTTGCTTAATTACGGGGCAAATATAAAAATAACTTGAGTTGTAGGCATCAGCCACGTGATCGGTTTGGTGCAGAATTCGGAACCTCCGCGTAGTTTTGTTTTCCGAAATAAAGCAATTACCTAGTTTAAGCGTTGAACGAAACACTTTCACATTTTATTAGGTAGTAGGTAGTAGGTAGCTTCTAGATGTTTACCAGCGTATTAGTGACAGGTTGCAACTGTTGCAAGCCCATCGCCTAACAGTACCACAAGCCTATAACTACCTTAGTCGCCTCTTACGAAATCTACGGGAAGACATGGAGTGGCTACTATTCTAACCCGGCAATCACACAGGGGATTCGTAATATCATTCGTAATAAATAGGGGTATATTTATAAATCTTCGGGAGACTTATCCCTTTTGTCACTAGGACAACAGAATTTTAATGTGCAGAGCAGAATCCAAAGTTTGCATTTTTTTTGTTGAAGTCAATCAAACACTTAGATCACCTGATAGCAAGTGGGCTGTACGCCAATGGCCATTTGCAAGCCTGAGATAGATAGAGATAGCACATGCATTGCCAACCCTGAGGTCTCAAATGGAATGCATCTATGCTAGTCATTTTGCCGCTGTCTACTTAACCCAATAATGGAATGCAACAAAGAAAACCCCGTTTAGAATGTTGAAGCTCCAGGGCTCCAATTCTACTGGGTCAAACAATGTATTGACGTGTTAGGTATCGTTCTTGACTTGGCCGCCAATACAGTAACTTTGATAATACGGTGACATGTCAGACGCAATATGGTTTTACTAAGTTGAATAGAGTTGTTTAAAAAAACGTTAAGTTTGTAGCCAGATTTCGGTATTATAGTGTTTTCAATCCACCAAGACATGCCCCACCACTTAAATTGACGTTGCTCAGTTGCGTTGAAAAATAATGACGTTTTTTCGGGAAAATGACTCACACATTGACCTAGTCCCAAAATAAGCTCTAGGCTTGTACAGATGTAGAGAACAATCCTTTCCCATCGTTTTTGGTCGGATAACTTCGTATTTATCTTGCTGTCTCAGTTGGCTTATTGATAGATACTGAAGCTAATTGAGAAATCTAGATAAATACGAACTTATCCGACAAAAAACGATGGGAAAGGATTATTCACTACATCTGTAATAGACAACGACAAACTTATTTACACAGAAAACCTCTAAGACACCTTACAGGGATTTGAACCCCGGACTAGCTTCGAATGCAGTCATTACAAACTAGGCTAACTTTTCGTTAAACGTCGTTTACTTACCTTCATCTCTCAATTGAGACAAAAATACGTATGTAAAAGTAGAATTTTCGTAATTCTAACGTGTTCCAAAACTTCGAAATACATTGAGTATTGTAAAAAAACAAAGCTTTACCAGTGCCTATAAGTAAAGCAATGAACTACGTAGCAATGCAAATAATCCACTGTATCCGGTGTGGTCGCTTATGATTCTTAATTCTGTTTGTTTACAGTCCCGGTGGCCCGTTGAATTTATCTTTATATCTTTGAAATTATTTTCTGCTTTCACCGTACTTCTTTCGTTGTTTCCGATTGATTCTACTTCGATCGATACCGTTAGCCAACATTTAGATTGGCCGGTGATACGGCAAATGATCGGTCCAGTTAGGTTTGATTGTGAGATTTTTGGATTTGATCTTGTAATGCGTATTGCATTATTGTGATTTATTCCGTTATTTGTATCATCTTCAAATTGAATATGGTTTATGAAGTGCGCCTATTATTTTTACTTATTTGCAGAATGCTTTGAATGCTTTTGATTGAATGCTTTAGGCTTTTTTAGAGTAAAGGTTTAGTGATTTAATGAAGTTAGAACTTTCTACATAGCAACAATATACAATAGTAAGGTAGTAGAATTAAATATGTTCCAGATTGTTGATTTATTAGATGACCTGGAATTATAATATCTATTGGTGTTATTAAGTTTTGGTGGACAAGTGTCATTTTGGTGTTCCTAAAGAATTTAATCGGAATAAACTGAATCTGAGAGTGGCAAGAGTCACCTTATTCGTGCCATAGTGTTGTCACTGAGGTGTAGGATAATTAGTGTATTTTTTTGTATGTCTAATATTATAATAGTACACATAATGTACCTATTGATTTCAATATTGCATACCTAAAATAGGTAGAACGTAAGCACACCTTGTAACACTAAGAACTGTCTGCACCAATTGTGTTCTTGCAATAAACGCCTTTGTCTTTGTCTTTGAAATAATATAGCTAAAAACAGTCTACTTGTGAACAAATCATGATCAAGCGCAAATGGCAGTTTGTTTATATGATAACATAACACAAAAATAATATCGAGTCACGCAATAAGGTTTATCGCTATTTATAAAATAATATTGATACCTAAGATATCCGTCACTTTCTTAACAGCGATCAGCAATATTCGTTTTTCTACGACACACGAGTGACAAATATACTGTCAGTTGCGAGTACAAACTGTACTTTGTCAGAAAGTGACAGATGTTTTATCCATTATTTATCCAACGCGATAAACGGAACCACAATAATCCCGCTGATACATTTCAAACATCGATCGTCAATTTATCCACGCAATCACTACTCAAGTATATTATTTCTCAAGTTCCTATTCTTATTCTCACACCCAATAAATCATGTCTGAGCTACATTTGTAACCCACATTATAATAACTTCAATTACTATCATCCGTGTAACAAATGTACGGACAAATACAAGCCTCCGGTTATGTAGATTAATGATGGACAAACGAAAACACTGATTATAAATGCGTTATAAATTAGTGTTTGTTTTATGGTGATTGGTGCCGTGATATTAATCGTTGCTGGGTAGTGATTCTCTGAACATGACGGTCGGACGGACGGACGAGTGAATGTCCAAGCGGCGGGTTTAAGTAGTCCGGTCAGTGCGAACAAAACATATTTTTGCGCGTGCATTTTCAATGCAGCAGCATGGTTTCTGCCGATGGATCGAATGTATAAGGCTGCTTAATTGAAAAGGTACGCGCAAAAATGTGTTTTGTTCGCTTTAACAGGACTACCTAAACTCGCCGCTGCGATTTCGCTCGTTCTCTGCCTGTCCGTTGTTTTTGAGAGAATAACATAGTTATGCAATTCTGTTAACGCTGAGAGAAAAGGACAGAGCTATTTAACTGCCATAGCTCTGTCCCTTACACTCACCGTAAAATGAACTGCATAGTTATGTCATAATAACTCACCTGGTTACATCGGATTCGACTTGGGGGCTCAACTACAAGAATCAAAGCATGATAAGCCAAAAGAAGTTGAGCATGTTAGTATCTTGTCCTAATAAACTTCAAACTGTACGTAGAATGACAAGCAAGATGGGGACAATAATAATCACAGTGACATGGTCCTATGTATGATTTTTTTATTATCCTATGGCACATTTGTTATACTAACGAGTAAGTTACTCTAGTAACAATGCTTTAAAGAACTAAAAAAAAACGTTATCAAAGTCAGAATAAACATGAATCATAATGAATGTATCGTTTGTCGCCAAGGACGATTTTCTTTTAATTTGTACCATTCAGCCGTTGAAAGGTATTCCATCTTAGTTCTCAATCATCATGTGATTGAAAGAAAGACAACAAATATAAACATACCTAAACACAAATAACTAGCGCCTGATGATGTAAAACGGTTCTAGCTGAGCATGTTACTGGTTTTTCAGGCCAGAGCTGGTCTTTTGCATAAACCATTTGGTGACACGACCAGGTGACACGACCAGAAAACCCAAAAAAAACTAAAATTAAACCAAACTTCCGAGCCCACTAACCATTATGGTAGCCTGGAGTTAAATCCCACTCGTAAAATTATATTTATTTTGACATGCTACAGTATTGTCAACGTTATCATAATTCCTATTTACTTCACTTCACGGTAATAGCGGCCAATTTAGAACCAATACGATAACAAGTCAAAAGCAATATTTTTTTTTTGAGTAAAATAGAGCTCCTAACCTAAAGCCCGAATACCCTGATAGTACAATCCAAAAAGAGATGCAATGGCTGCACTCAAAGTCAGTTAATGACGATGACGTTTGTCCTTCTTGAACAACGATTTTTCCACCGCATCCACACCGTACAAAATCACAATCAAATCGATCGCTCAAATGTGTTACGTAACAAACCCTTAGGGCCCAACTTGTTAGCAACGTAATTACCAACTTTTGTTTACACGATCATTACAGTGCTATCATTTCTTACAATTACAGTGTAAGATAGATAATCTTTATCCGAAGTCCATCTCGGTCGCCATAACTCTACCAGCGCAGGATTCCCACGATACCATTCTTATGAGGCCCATAATATAATGATCGATACCAACTATTATTCCCCAGAGAAAAAGCCATATAGAACTCTAATTATACGCTAATAAAGTTCAATGTATAACGAGGTGACCCTAACCTCCGAGCAATATTTTAATGTTATTTTACAATTAAGATTAATGATAAGATTTTAGAGGCATTAAGTACTTAATTCAAATATCTAGTTTAAAACAATGCAAGCTTGTTAATACGTCGTTTATAAGGCAAATGGCTGGGGAGGCGTGGCTAACTGTATAGTCCATTGTAAATTATTGAAATATCGATCGAAAAAATGTAACAGGTCTTTATAGTTATTTCTTAATTAGATCGCAGACGTTTCATTGTTATGGCAGATTAATTATAGAGGAAACGAACATAGTTTTAAGTTAAACTTTTAATTGATAAAAGTCAATTGATGTAAAATATAAAAACATCTTAACAATTGTGCATTTAATATTAAAAACCGGGGAGATTTCATTTAATTCAGGTATTTTATTTATTTCCTAATTATTATTTCCTGCGTAGTTTTAATAAGATGACGTTTGTATTTTGCATTAATTACCTACAACATAAAATATTGTTAACCAAAAAAAGGTTGAAACTTACCTTTATCCAACTATTATAATTATTTTACTATTATCGCCGTACAATCAACCAATCGCGTCACTGTTAGTTTACGTGATACGAAAAGTCACGTGATCGTGACGTGATGAAAATTAACTCGTTCAATTTTAGGGTTTTAAAACTTGTGTGTTAAAAATCGTCACTAAGGACAAAAAAAATATAATCGTCATTAATTGACTTTCAGTGTGGCCGTTGCAACTCTCAGGTTTTTTTTAATCTACTACATATTATATATGTTTGGATTGTACTATAAAACACCTATAACTGGCTTCTAAAATACCAGTTACTGGAACCTAGTAATTGTTGAATTATCGACGCTATTACCTTATATTAAAGTTCATGGGGCCAATAATTGGTAGGTGACCAACAATAGGGCAGTAAACACTATCAGGGTTTCGAGCATTAGGTTGGGGCAGGGTTAGTTCTACTTGGGGGGCACCCAGTGGTGGCATAGTCATCAGCCCACGGTGCCCCCGTTAACAGCTTTTGGAGGTTAACACCGGAGAGGTTTTAGACGGTAGGCTTCCACCTCAGTTGAGGTGGTTGAGAGTCCGTCATACCCCCCCCATAAGGCTACCCTAGCCGGGGGGGACGATGCGTAAATGCATCTCCTCTCCGTTAAAAAAAAAAAAAAAAAAAAAAAGGGTTAGTTCTACTGGCTAAACCCTTATTTTGCCTGTGACGTGTACTGTGGTACTTTTAACTCAGCCGCCATTACTATCAAGTAAATAAGATCTATCGTAACATTGACATACGATAACATGTCAAAGTCAATATGATTGACTGCACCGAGCAAACGCCGAGCGTCCAGTGGCGCCCTCATGACTATTATTGTGTTTTCAAATTAACTAAAGAATTTCCTTGCAATTAAACGATACGTTATTGTGGAGAAGGCGGCCACTTTTTTCCGTTAAGTTGATAACTCGAAGGTGAATTGTTATTAAACTATGTGACATACCCTATAAGTTGTATTACTAAAACCTACCGACCAATTTCAACAAAATAGTTTAGTTTATTAGAAAACACAATAATAGCAATGAGGGCGTCACTCGGCGCAGTCTTAACGAGATGAATAAGAGTACTTTCTTCAGCGTACAAAAAAGAATCAGGAACAAAAATTTTAACTTAGCAAATTAAATTAAATGCTTAACAACGAACAATCAGACCTTAACTAAGTAATAAACTTTAACGACTGTCTTAGCACTTGATACGGAATTAACTAAGCATGAATCTAACACCCATAAAGCAAGCCGGAGTGCTAAAACGCATAAGCCACACACGTAGAAGCCGGCCGTAGACAATAGACACGCACTATTCAATATGCAAACCGAACAATGTAATGATAATCCCATAGACTATAGCCTCTTTAGAGAAAACGATTCAACTGTTGTTGAAAGCCTATTGTAAAAGCGATCTTACTATTATTAAAGAAAGGTTGAAATACTTTTGATATTAAATTACAGATACGTCCTTTTTTCCTAGAGTGGGAGTATAGACAATGCTCTTTCGTCGCTAACCACCGTTCCGATTTATTGATACTCAACTATTAATACCTTTGTAATAAAACCATCCAGCTTAACAAGAGCTCTACAATTGCAGCAATCGCCCGATTTTTGTGCTGTGCGAAGAGTTTGGCGGGTCTTTTTGTTCTGGTGATATGGCCCGCGCCTAGGCCTTGAGCAACCTGGTATTTATCATTGTATTGTGTGACTGTGCCCTTTGCTGAAGGAACTGAAATGGCTTTTCACATGGAGATGGGCGATTGTTGCTAATGTCAGCTGTTATCGCGCGGTGTTGATAAATGTGTTGTGATCTGCGCTAGGTTAGAGTAAGACGTCAAGTGTAATGGGGGTTAATCTCTATTAATATAATGCGACTATCCGTCATTGTATAAAGTAGGAGAAATGCCAAATGTTAAAAACAAACAAACGTCATAGCTTTTCATGAATTTAGTTGCAGGAACAAATGTGAACATAATATATGTAATACGCTGTTATTTGAGATTTGTAAATTTTGCATCGAATTTGGGACCCTTTTCAAGAAAAATATGCTTGATGTCTTAAATCTCATTAGAGATGTCAAGTCATTTGTAACTTTTAAGAAACTCAACCTTATTGTTGTAAAATGTCAGATTGACTTTGGACCTAAGGTGGGTACCAAATTTAATGTCGTGACTACCTGGTTCATATTGAATGAATTTAATTACTAAATTAAGCTTTAACCATTAATCAAAAGTCTATCATTTTGTATAGGAAAATGAATTTATTTTTTCTAAAACTTTTGACTTGTAGATTTGTCCACCATAAAGTAAAAACAAGCAACGACAACAAGAAATGATGAAATATAAAAAAAAATAGAAGAACCATTTTTCATAAGACTGTAGGCTTTCTTGCTACAGGGGGGTTATTTATTATGACATAGTTATGCAATTCTGTTTACGCTGAGAGAAAAGGACAGAGCTATATAACTGCCATAGCTCTGACACTTACACTCGCCGTAAAATGAACTGCATAGTTATGTAATAATAACCCCTCAGAGCCTCTAATCTTCTCGGCAAATCTATATTGCTCTTGATGTGGTACCGTCGTTTACCCTTGATATATCGAAACCCATTTCATAGAACGTTTCACTTCGCCGAATTCTCATTTCATCGACAGGCATGACGTGCAGCTTTATTTTTTGTGGTCATAAGTCTAACCTAACCTAACCTACGTAACGAATGCTCAAGATAACCTGAAAACCGAAAGGTTTCAGCAGAAATCAGGGTAGAGATTGTCTGAACAACGACGGTCGGGCGGATGGACGAGTGAATCTCTAAGCGGCGAGTTTAAATAGTCCCGTCAGAGCGAACAAAACATTTTCAATTAAGCAGCCTTATACGTTCGATCTATCGGCAGAAACCATGCCACTGCGATTTCGCGCGTTCGTCCGCCCGTCCGTTGTTTTTGAGAGAATAACAGCCAAACTTTCGATGATATTAAATTCGGTGAAATGAAACATTCGATGAAATGTTTGTCGATATTTCGAGAATACCCCATGTTATCGTATTGTCAGCGTAAGGGTAGCTCTTATTTACTTGACTAAAAAACCAAACCATAACATGACATGTCAAGGACAACATGTTTTTTACCTAGTAGAATATAGGCCCATTTTGGGTACCTTATTGCCTAACATAAGGTACCCATTCGTCTACCGGGCCCCGTTGACCGTGACAAAGTGCCGGCAATTGCCCGCTATCAATCACAATTTGAACATATTGACTGGTATCATTATGTTATACCTGTGTGGTAGCGCCGCCCGACCGCCAAAATACTCGTGTTAGTATACATAGGATGATACTTTTTTCTACACAGAGTTTATTAATTAACAACAAGCTTTTACCCCCTTACTTACAAACGTGGAATAAGCTTGGTATAGTCTATGCCACGCTTTGTTCTTATCTGTAATTGTGACATTTGCATCTGACAGAAAGTCACAAAGCATGGTATAAATCATGACATGCTAACTTTTACGTTTTGATAAAGCTATTATTTTAACGCTGCATACCTTGAAAAAATATACGTTTTAAATTTTTCAAGTTTTGTTATCTGTTAAGTCCAATAACACATGCAATGGTATTTTCTTCTTACCAACTGTGTTATTAGGATATTGTGAATTTTACATTTGCAATTATATTCACTTTTGCATTTTTTTATATAACAAGAATAACAAACAATAATAATTTAAAATGTACCTATGAAGCATGGTACATATAAGATTTTATATTAAAATACTGATAAATTCAGCGTACCTATACCTACGTACATAACCCATGTGCTTTCTCTAGGTATTAAGCAAAGACAAATTCACCGTCTACTCCAAGAATACATTCCTTATACGCTTAAAAACAAATAAATCGCAAACAATTGCAAATAAACAAGCCCCAATTTCCTCATAAATAGCTTATTTTCTAAATTCAATTTAATTGGTTAGAAATAATGGAATTGAACCAGTTAGATCAACCTGTGCTCATGCGGCGAACAATAAAGGTGATTAATTTATCGGCGCGGGCGCAACTAACGAGGAACTACTTCTGCCCTCGTAAGAAAAAAAGAGCCAATCTGCTACAAAATACCATTGTAAATTCAACCCTATTCACTTCAACAAAACAAACGAAAATGCTATGACTTCGATTTCTCAAATATGTATTTTATAACTTAAGAGAGCATATTAGGGGTCAGCGGTATCAAGAATCTCCGAAACAAGGGAATTAGTGTCTTTCTCTTTCACACATACGCGTCATGACCTTAGCTGGACAGAGACAGTGATAACGAAGAAGATCTGTTATAGAATACATCAGTAGACCCACCGTGGCGGGGAGTCATAACAGATATTGATTTTGATTGACTGTGATAAGAGGATCGCGAACTCATTTTGGGTGGGATTTTTTATAACACTACGATTAGTGATGTTGATCAATAATACAAAGACGAGGTTGTCGACAAGTTTTTACGATCTTTAAGTAAATTAAAAGAGGGGTGCAATTTTGTTGATGTATTTTTTGTTTAAAATAACATTTTTGAGTCAGGTTTTTCATAACAACCTATACTTTTTTGAAGTCTGCAGTCTTGCAGTTGATACTGCTTTTGAGACAACTCTAACGAATCTTAACGTGGCAGGTCACCGCTACGTTGATCAGATATCCTGTTGCCCCTTTCTGACGTCCTTAGTCTATTGTTGGGTTTTCATTTGTTTTCTAAACTAACCATTCCAATAACGGGAACTGTTTTTTTTTCAATTAAGTGTCAACAAACCAGTTTTGATTTTAGAATTTTTATTTAATTCAAAAAAGGAATTTCTTGCCGCATGAGTTAATTTTATTTGATAGTCACAAATCTAACCTAACATACGTTATTAATATATAAAAGAAGAAACTGTCTGACATATCAACGCACAGCCTAAACCGCTGGGTCTAAAGATTCCTAATTTGGCACTAAAGTTCCTTATGAGGTCAAGGGGGGCACTAAGAAAGGCTTTTCCGAAAGTCGACTCCCAACGGGAAGAAATTGGGCGAGTAGCGTGAAACTAATACCGAAAACATCGTGGTTTCAGCAGAAAATAGTGTTCGATGAAACGATAAAATCGATGTCGTGAAATTCGATAGTTTTATTTTTAACAACACATACTTATCCATATTAGTCATTACGTTTGACGTTAAAGTGACCATAAATGCTACTGGTCACCCATCATTAGTAATAGTAACTACGCATTTAAGTATATGTTAACCTTAAATATAAGTTACCTATTTAGTATATAAATGTAACTTATAATACTTACCATAGAGTGTCCAAGATATTCGGCTGCGTTGTCGGATATGTAGAGGAGCTTCCCGTTCTGCGTCATCATCATCAGGAAACCGTTGAGTGCCTGTTACGAATAAAACTGATTTACTTAATGGGGATACAGATTAAAAAACATGTGCGTGTTTTTTTTTATAACTTAGGTATATTTTTTTGTTATATCAAATATATATATGTGCAATGTTTTTAATGATAATGGTTTTTAAAGTTGTTTATTTTCTTAAAATCATATTATTTTAAATATCCTGGTTGCGTCTCTTCTATCTAATGTCTGGAAGAGATAAGGCCTGTTGTCTTCAGTTTAAGAATGTCATGTTGTTGTCTTTCCTTGTTTATTTTACTTTGTGTGATGTATTAAACAATAAAGCTATTTGTTTTGTTTTATTCACGGGTGGAAATAATTTTCATAGAGGTCAAAATATTGAAATAAATTTCAACCTTTTTTTAGTAGAGAAATTGCTCCGAATTTCTGTAACGTAACGTCTAACACACCAAACTCTATCTTTATCTTAAGCAATTAAATCTAACTTTCTTTCCGTTCTAACGCCAGCTTAAATCAAACAATAAATAAGGTATTCTTAGACAATGTTAATGCTTTTATTTTCACCGAGCGAATTCACGCTCTCCAATCCATTCCGAAGTCGACCGCTAACTTATGGTGCGAATAAATTAAACAGCACAATCGAATAGCCAATCGGAACGCACCACAATCGAGTATTTGTCACATAAAGTATTCGGCACTGTTATCATTTCCTAAAGGGAAATTAGCGCTGGGCGCTTTATGGCCGTGTTGAGTTTAAACTGTTGGAATGTTGGTTGGAATTATTTTTAGTGAGGAATAGCCATTGCAATAGCTAACAAAGTTTAATTAAAGGACAGATGGGCCTTTTGCACACTGCGTCGATTTCTGCATGCCTAGTATGGTTGCGTCTATTGCGTGAGAAAATGTGGATAAAGCATCCGTTACTCTCCAACTTATATGTGTCAGAGAGTGACGGATGTTTTATCCAAATTTTTTCACGCGATAAACGCAGTCATATTAGGCACCCTGGGCTTCCTGGGCTATGGTCGTGTTTACCACGGTGGATAAAGCATCCGTCACTCTCACACTTGGGTACCTGCGCGTAACTACGAACGTATCAAAACGCAGAGTTTTTCAATTTCATCGAAAGACTATTAAAGTTAGCTGTCGAATTAACAAGACACAAAAACATGTTATGTTTGATAAAAACTTGAACGAAGAACATGTATGTTCGCAGCTGGTTTGATTTAAAGCAAAAACCTCTCGCTTTCTCATAATGTTTAAGATAAAAATTAGTTAATTCGTTATCGTTACTAAATTAACCAGTCTCAAACCATAAAGCCCCAAAAAACCTGTTCTAATTTTAAATCTGTACAAATGGAACGGTAACAAACAGCGGCTAGTATGAAAAATTGCTCCCAACTTATGATTAAAACCAACCAAATTAAAGTTAATAAGGGGGTACTGTCCACCACTCCCCCTTAATACCGAAGTATTGAAATTTGTTTCCACATCTATACTCTTGTCTCTTTTTGTCAAACGACGGACTACTTTAGGAAGAAAGTGATGGTGAGAGTATCAATTTTGAATGTAGGTACCATGGAATTATAAAGCGTGGGAATTTTCGAAATTTATGAGGTTGATGTATGAAAGTGCTAATTATAGATGAGTTTGTATGATAATTTATATTTTATAAAATACTTACTTTAGAAAAACCGAAATTGGGAGTGGGTGCTTGTTGTTGGTTGATGTCAAAGCGTTTGAAAACTGAAACAAAAAAAGAAATGTGAAACACGCGTAAAGTATTATTAAGTAAACCGATTACTGCACAGAAATAATGTTTAACTATTACTAAACTAAACACATGTAAAGATAAGGGTCATGATTTAGTTTTACTCTAAATTAAGATATACTACGTTAATGTAATTTTATTCTAACGCGTATTAATCAAACCTTATTATAAGAAAATGGGTTTACGGAAACGGTTAAGTAACGGGTTTTTTGTTACATCCTGTATGTAAAGGTGATGTACAAAGTTCAAGTTTCTACATCCGCCTGTAATATTCATTGTTTTGTTTTCTTTTGTGCAATGAAGTGTTAAGATACACTTAGAGAAGACATTAGCAACGCCCTAAACTAAACCAAAAAAGCCAGCAACGACGCGCAGCTGGCCTGGTTGGTAGTGGCAATGCCTACGAAGCTAGCGGTCCTGGGTTCAGATCCAGGTAAGGGCAGATATTTGTGTGATGAGCGCATATTTTTGTTTCCGAGTTATGGATGTTTTCTGTGTATTAAATTGTATATTTCTCTACATAAGTATTTTTATCGTTGTCTAGTACCCATAGTACAAGCCTAGAGCTTAGTTTGGGACTAGGTCAAATTGGTGTTACATTGTCCCCTGACATTTATTTATTTTTATTTAAATGGAGGTATAATTACCTAAACAAACAAGTCATATGTATTAAGTATGTAGTAGAATGTTACTATTTATAGACGGTATTAGAAATGCATTAAAACAACAGCTACTCATAGATCATACCCCGCATTATACCACTGTTGTACTGGTCGTACAGTACACTGTCGTTTAGCGAGACATTACACTGCGTGGCCATAAAACAGTTAATATGACTGTAATGTGTTGCGACAAGAAGTCATAGCTTTCAGTCGCGATGTGAAATGCGATGGGACAGGCTGTAGGCACACCACTAGCTAAGCTAGTTCGTGCAATACCAGAGTCTTTTTATGACATATTGGTTTGAAGATCAGAAAGGCGGCTGGATAGCTGAAAAATTCTAAATTATATTTAGAAGATGTAGAATTTGCACGATTGTTTTGAAAATAAATATAAGAGCGCGTGTATATAAATATGAGCTTTTCGACTGTCAATCTACTTTTGCTGATTGTATTTATAATATTGACCGGACTTAATCTCACATTTTATTTGACATGAACTGCGGTAGATGGAAATTATTTTACTAAGTTCCAACTTCAGAGGTGAAAAAGAAATTGGTCAGTTCTTTGACATGAGAGAAATAAACGAAAATATTACTCAGCTAGTGGAAGGTGCACGTTCAAAACCCAATGTTTCACTTAGTATCGCTACTAAATGTATATTTTTAAAGTAACAGTGTAAAAATAAATAAATAAAATGACAATGGTCTTAAGCACAGCTAATTAAAAACTTTACATAATATAAAATAAAGACGCTATAAAAAAGCATGACTCAGGAACAAAAATATTCGTGTCACAGTTTGTGCTCATCACAATAATATTTGCCTTTACCCTAGAACGAAGAACTGTTCGTTTCGTCACCAAGATCACTTCTAACTAAGGCCCGTATTAATAAACTCATCTTGGCTGAGATGCGCGTCACAAGATATGTCAAAGTAAACGTCATACCATAGAACACTGCCATTTTTGACACATCTCGAGACGAGCATTAGAGTTGAGAGGAGTTTATTAATACGGGCCTAAGTGACATTATACAGCTTTTCTTATATTATATTATATCTTTCAGTGCACCACCGGCCCATCGGAACGCGTGGATTCCGAACAATCGATGATTTGGAGCGCACTCGCACGATACATATCTCAGTCGATTGCGTTCTTGCTCAATATTCCGCTCCGATACTCTGTGGGGCAAGCATTCGGCTGTACGGCAAGGCATTTCGATAAAAGTTTATATAGAACAATTTTAAGTCTTGCAACACCTTGGTTTTTTTCATAGCTTGAAAAACTCACCAAATCACACGGGCCAACTAATAGTAGGTAGGGTGATGGAAACACTTGATTCTTATTTTACAGAAGATAAGGGTTATTCATTTGTTTTGCAACAAGCAATTTAGGGCCGAATGTTTGAATTAAGAGTCAAGTTACCATCATTGGTGTCGTTACCCTAAGTGGGATCTGAGACCCATGCATAGAACACCCTAAGATTCCAAATGTACTCGTATTGCCAACCTTGAGGGCTAAATAATGAATCTATGCCTGTTGGCTTATATCTACACCGGATGACAACAATGCAAACACTGTTGCTTTTAAAACTATGAATATATTTTTAGTGTATGAAGATAAAAAAATAAGTGTTTGCTTTTTTGAATCAATGAGCTTCAGCACTTCAAGTAGTTGCATAGTTCTAAGTAGTTTTTTTTAAATTACTAACACTTTTATAGTGGTAAAAATAAGTGCTTAAAGTAAATTAAGTTAAGTAGGCAATGAATTGTATCCGAGATAAAAATTAAGATTGACGGTTAGGTACTCAGTCAAAACAAAGAGATAAGCTGTTCCACAATCAAAACACTTCGATTCCTAATCACTAGATGTCACTACACAATCAGCCATCGCCCACGAGTAAAACAGCCGAAACCGCACTTATGCGACAATCGATTAATTAATCGAATCTACCGATCGATACTTTCTCGACCGGCGGCACAGGAATAAACAATAACCAGCCGAACGATTATATCGATAAGATATCGAATAATTCCCAGTCTAATGGGCCCGCCATGGTGTATAAGGGGATTTACACTTTCTAAACTATCTGAAAAGGGTACGGAGGATGGATTAGAATATTGATAAGTCGGGCGAAATCATAGGAGCTCGTTTTGATTAGGTATTGGAATTATTTATCTGTGGTCGCGGTTTGAATTTATTAGCGAATGGCGGAAGTGCAGCTCTGTTGGTTTTAGATGTTAAATAGTTATTTCTTGTACGTATCTATAAAGGAAAATAAAGAAAGATATAATTTATTGTTATTGCCCATACATCTTTAAATTTGAGTTTTTAACTAAGTAAGGTAAAAGCTCCTATTATGGACAGTCCTCCAGTTATGAACAATTCCATAAATATAAGTCTCTGAGATTGATAATGCTTTTAGTGCTACAATTAGATTATATTAAATTATTCGGGATTACTACTATTAGAATAAAATGTTAGTATTGATATGTTTTCATTTAAAAAAATGATAATGTTCATCACTGGAGCCTTGTCCATAATAGGTGCTTTTACCTTACATGTTACACTATTTTTACGTTTATCTGCGGCAAAAGTGTCAGACTCAGCTGGCTCCTCCGGGCGTGGAAGACACAGGCGCCACTATAGCCTATTAATATTTTAAAAAAAATACTAGGTTTTTGGGTTATTTTAATATCCCAACGAGCAAACTCATCTTGTTTCTTCATTGGTGATTTTATTGTAAATAGTTATGAAAAGCGGAACCGTCTTGAAATTTATAAAAATCCTGGAAACACATTTTTTGTTACTATAAAAACCCTACCTTTTGTGTCCCTTTGCTGGTCCGTTCTCATCTCGCACTTCTTTCTACATTTTGAATGTTCCGTGTCAATTATCCATACATCGCTTCGCTTCAGAAATAAATTGCTCGCCAGAGGGTCGTTAACTGACAAATGTATATATGGTCGACGTAAGCCGATAATCTATGTCGATTCGATCAATTTTGACAGTTTACGAAAATCGCTAACTTTACCCTAGGCTCCATGCACCGTTAAGTTCTACTAGTTTCAGTTGTAGCATCATCTTCAATAATAATGTTCATATTTTTGATTAATTCCACCAATGTTTTCGTATACTTTAGGCCTCTTGCAAAGTTTTTTTACACTGGGTTACGAAACTAACCTGAGTTAGTAAACATCAGATTCGTACGAAAACTGTCATTTTAACTAGAGTTAATGTCTTAACTCAGTATTACTTAATTTGTGCCATGCATGTAGAATATTAGAATAAAATTATAAAATTTAGAATGTAAGATATTATACTTATAAGTTTATTACACTATTTTTAAGATTGCTGTGCTCTAGCAGGGTTCATGTTGAACATAATAATGTTAACTTAAGACCTTTTATATACAACATGATCGCAATATAAACATTTTGATTTGATTTGATTAAGTAAATTTTCTTTGCAAGTGGCCCTAGTAGGCAAAAATTGCCTATTTTTACATTTTAAACATACATCCGTTACATTTTGTGAGATACTTAGGTACCGTTTAACTGGGGTTACTTTGATTCACGGGGTAACATTGCCCACCCTTAAAACGATAAATATTTTAGTGGTAATATTCCTGATTTGTAGAAATAATTGTATAACTGTATAAGTAGCTTAGTCCTGATGAAACATTTAATAGAACAATTAAATATTAAAGATAGTTTTTGGGGTGGGCAATGTTACCCCGCAAATCAGAGTAACCCCAGTTCACGGTGCCTACTAAAGTCTTACACTTCTCGAACTTAACCGCAATGGCTCTTATGAGTCCGCCTCAGAATTCCTGGCGCTAGATACATATCTTTCGACCGCCTCGCTCCACCTGGCCATATTGCAAATATAATAAAGCATTATTATAACTTATCTTGCTAACGTTATGACAATTTCCTATTCAGCTTTGCATTCTTTGCTCGGTTTTCTTTTAATGGGTCTCATTAAGATCAGTATCGGTACTCATTACTAGCATTGCTAGCGATAAAACGTACTGAATTTGTACTGAATAATACTATTTTTACCCAACTGACTCAGAATGAGGGTTATGTTTTTCGCGCGTCTGAATGTTTTTTGGTTGTGGGAGTGACATTCAACTATAATGTTTTAATCAAAGTAATGAGATTTGCAATATTAAAAATAGTAATTAAATATTTTTTTAACAATTTCAAAAATGCAGTCGGCTTTTTTAAACCTTGCTTTCGATTAGGGTTGTTTAATAATTAATTCAGTGTCAATAATATGCTTATCACATAAACGGTGACGTTGCAAAAAAACACGATCTTTACTTTTCAATAATTGTGTGCTTCTTGACTTTATACAATAAATTTCTACGAAAACTTTTAACGAGAAACAAAAAAGTCTAATTGAAATTTTTTCTACTTAAATTCTCACGGTTCCAAATATAATTCTAAAACGCCACTCGATTCTATGTGGCCAGCCTCACTCCATACTTATTAAAAAAAACAGTCTCTTTTCAAATTTCTCAAGTTCTCACCATTTCAAAAATAATTCTAAACTCGCTCGATTCCATGTGGCCAGTCTCACTCGATACTTATTAAAAATAAAAAGCGTCGACTCGGGTGATGTTTGCGGGCGGCTGAAATAACTGGCCACAGATTGACGAGATACATACATTATGCGACTAACGAACATCTCAATTTAGCTACCCACCTGCAGCGGGCTTAAATAAATGTCTAGTTGGAATAGTTCGGCGATAGTCGTGGCTTTATTCCAAGTTAGGCATTTTTAAAAGTAATTAAATTGGCTTTTGGTTTAGTTAATATTTTGTATTTAAATTTGGTAAAAATTTATAATGATACGAGTACAAAGCAAAGATTTTTTATTTCTAAATTCCTTTTCCTTATTGTTTAATTGTTTTTTTCTGTGTTGCCATTCTTTTTGTCAATGTTAAATTTAAAATGTGTTTTATTTGTTTTTTCCTGTGATCGTCGAATAAATATTTTCTATTTCTATTTCTATTTCTATTTTTATGTCAAATATGCAAAGATAACTTAGCCATTTGGCGGCGTCGGTGGTAAGAAGGATTTAAATGTTTCGATGACATACTATCAAAGCTTTAGCGACTAACGAGCGAAAATTTATCATAATGTTCAGGAGGGCTAGCACATGTTGTCCGCGACTTGTTTGTCACTCGGATCTCCCTTCTTGTCTGTAACGATAGAGACGCACAGGGTAGTGATTCTCTAAACAACGACGTTCAAACGGACGGACGAGTGATGTCCAAGCGGCGAGTTTAAGTAGTCCCGTCAGAGCGAACAAAACACATTTTAGCGCGTGCATTTTCAATTAAGCAGCCTTATACGTTCGATCCATCGCCAGAAACCATGCTGCTAAATTGAAAATGCACGCGCTACAATGTGTTTTGTTCGCACTGACGGGACAATTTAATCTCGCCGCTTGGACATCATTCGCTCATTCGTTCACCTTTGCTTCTTGATAGAATCACACCCCTGAGCGACAATCGAGAAAATATAACGTGTGCTACCTGTGCACAGCAATTTTAACAGCATTTAAGGTTTATAGTTTACATTTATAATAGGAGTTAAAATATTCAGTGATAGATTGAAAAAAAAACATTTCTTTATAACAAAACGTTAAGTTGTATAAACAATGACAAACTATGATAAATTAAAATAACGATCAACAGCTCGAGAGTTGATAAATAACCCAAGAAACCAAATTAAAAGACGCTCAAAAGCAACGCAGACAAATGGGCGCCATATTAGAATTGATCAGCTGTGCCCGCGCTTTGTAAACGATCGTGGACGCGCTAACGAATTACCTTAAACATTCAATGCCAAGGGCTAGAATTTAACACCGTTTCGAGTACATTTTTTTTAACCTAAAAATAAAATTGCCTTAGAGTTTGCGTTAGCATGCATTTATATGAAGACAGTGACTGTTAATCTTGCCCAGTTTCGGGAAACAAAAAAGACAGATCTACCCATATTACTGCTATAACTCTGACACTCTCACTGCTTGTAGTCTACCAGGATTTGATTAACAGGGGCCGGAAATGCTCTGCAAGATACTAACATCTTGAGGAAAGACGCTGAGTTATGTAGGAGTTTTACCCACTAAGTCATAGGTTCCCAAAGTGGTCCCAGCCGCCGCCATGTGGGCGCTGGAGGCATCAAGGGGGGCGGTAAGACCCTCAGAAAAAAAATAGGGAGTGCTGTTTTTATTGATAAAATGTAATATCTAGTGCAGTTCCGTCCCGTCACTACTGTAACAAAATGAGAGTCAACTAAGAGAGATACAAGAAGAAGAAATACATTTATTCACCAACCATAACACATACAATATACAAATGATGAAATAAAACAGTGAAGGTAACAGGGATAGCACGCATTATGTCCTTGCAGTGGAAACGGACACTGGCTCAGACGGACACGTGTCAGGCACCGACAGTGCTGATTTTCAGCCAGTATCGGCAGTACCTCACGGAACGCTGTGCAAACATACTATATTGTACGTGTGTATATTAATTAAATCAACCAAAGCTGATAGTAACAATAGCAAGTTCTTTAGTGATTCAACTAACATCTTTGTTGATGATCGTTATGTTAGGCTCGTATGTAATCAAGATGCTTATGCACAACAATCTTAGAAGCGACATTTTTTTTTCATTGTATCTTACTCTTTATCTTACCAAACAGTAGTTTGCGTCGTTTTGTTCCCGTGTAGGGGTAAGACAACCGATAAAATAGCAGGCCTTGCCGTCTAAGTGCTTAGTGTCGGAAACTAATTTGTAGCATTGAGGTGGTCATCATAAGATTGCAAAATCCTACCTTCACATAGCCTGTGTGATCGTTAGTTTTGGGTGCTTTTATTCGACTAAGAATTAATTTAAAGATAAAAAGATAAAAGATAAAAGATATTTATTCAGTAAGTAGGCCGCACGGGCACTTTAACACGTCATGAATCTACCAGCGCTTCCCAAGAGGAGACCACTGCCGAGAAGAAACGCCGCAAGAAACTCAGCAGTCAGTCGTTTTTTAACCATATTTAATACTACAATGATACTACTTAGTCTAGCATTATATAAAGCTATAAATTTTATTTATAAATATCAAATTAGCTTAACTTTAAGTACCGTTACCTTTTTAATTACAAATATAAAGTTAATGAAACTATATTTTTAAATTAATACTTGAATCAATGATCTCTATAGCTTCACTTTAATTACTCTAGTACATCATTAAATTTAATGTAACAAAATAATTTGTTGAACTTGTGGACGGTGTCAGAACAAATGGGTGGGTCATTAAAATCAGTTAGAAGGCTCGTGAGCCATTTGGCTCGACTCTGAATAATGTTTGGAGCTAGCACGCCATTATATTTGTATTAGAGATGGGAAATGGCGGCCATAACGATTTGAGTAGGTGATAATTCCTTGGTTAGGTGATTTTGTTGGGAACAGGATGCGGAAGAGCTTTACGTTTTTACTAGGGAATGTTTATGGTACTTTTATGAATACGTCGAAGGTGACTCAGTCGTTTAAATGATTTTAATACTTACAGTAAATAAGCATAAGTAATGATAATAAGTGCTTTTCTTATAAGTAATTTTTCGCACTAGAAGGTAGGTATACCTTACTTTTAATTTTATTTACCCTTAATTGTTTAAATTGCACTGTGAATTTTTAACAGTCTAAGATTTAGGTCAAATTGTATCTTTTAATTGTTGCTTTATTTTTGGTTCATTGACATAATTTCGCAAATGTATTAAAACAGGTCGTTTGATTAGTACACGTGCCGGACTGTCAGTTTCACTCGTCTCGAGTCTAGCTCCTCGCTTGTAGCTCGAGCCAAGATAAAAAATTGGTTTTAATAAACCAACGTAATTAAATTATATTTTTTATTTAATATTCAGTTGCGTAGTAAAAATTGACAAAAAAATTGTAAGAATACTTTTCGTGGCATAACAAAACTATTTCGACTCCGTCGTTTATATGGTTACCTAACTTCTGTTAACTATTTCCTAAACTAAATATATCCAAGATTTCAAACTCCATTTCCTTTATCTAACCTACTGTTTTTTTTTATATTTGCACCCTACTTTATATTAGCAAGTATCTATTTCCCACCTGACGGATACTCACCAAACGTTTTCCAAATCACCATACGTCAGTCGCGTACGTATCAATAAGTCAGCGTGATGCACTGCTCGCCGTGCAATCGTGTGCATTAGCCGTAGATGCACCGCATCGGTCTTCCGTAAAGTGAGACTGATATCGGCACAGTTATCATGTACGTTAAGTTTCATTGCTAACAAGTATAGGATTTAGTGTTCTTTTAAACGCAGCTTTAAGTATGAATAGTTAGTTTGTGAATTTCTTACATCAACACGTTGTATACATGATACAGGTAAAGATGTTGGTTCATGAAAATAGCTGCACAGATTCTTTAGCATGATAATATTTATTCGGACTTTCCAAGACGAGATTACTCCTGAAAAGCAGATAAGAAAGGTCTAAAAAAAAAATTGGAGAAAAATACCTAGGTAATTTTTATAAATCCATTTGATTGATCGATGAAATGTAGGCGTCAGATGTTAATGGTTTATGGACAAATGATTTGCGACACATAGTAAAATTATACGGTTATGACTAAACTTTACAACGTTTATCTAATTCAATAAGCACACGTTTCTCACTTAATAGTTCCAATACCAGCATTTACTTGCCTAACTTCAGAATAACAAGCAAGCATCGAATTCCGTACATTCGAACATCGGTAATAACATAAACATGACTGCCAAATAAACAGCGGCGGCGGGAATTCTGTGCACTATGGGAACTCGAAACAATGAGATATAAAATTCCAAACCGGGCGCGGACAAATACCTGCGCAAACGCCGCTGATACTCGCTGAAAACATGTTTAGATACGACTCGTAGAGTTACATGGAGTTTAATCGAAAGTTGGAAGCCATCGTACAAGTCATCAGACTTATGTATACATAACTATTCACATTGGCACCACTGAAAACCAGCGTCACGGTTTACAGGTAGCGTGACATAAATACTAGGTATGCTAGTATTTATGTCTATGAATAGGCTGAGTGATGTCAATTTCGACGTCAGAGAATGACCCATTGCAACATTACCCAACAATTTTGCATTTTTTCTTACCTTTTTTATACTTTTTATTTTGATCTGTGTGTTGTGCTGTCCTTTTGTCTGTTTTCTGAATGTTTTTATTTCTATTTCTCTCTCAACTAACTTAGCAATTGTAATTTATTTACAATATTTACAATTGCTACCTATACATATTTCAATAACAGTCAAGACAGTAAAAGGTTGCCGCAAGCTTTAACTGTTTTTGAACCAGTAACAATTACCGTTTCAAACATTACGCTCAAATAGTATGGTGCAAAGCAGTGAAAGTTCATATTTATTTGGTTTTTGAATCTGTTTTTTTTTATGTAAACTGTTGAGCCTGAGGACTGGAAATTGGGATACCTTAAGGGTGGAAAAAGAAAATATATGTGGAAAATGGACGTCCAACGGGAAGAAATAGGAAGAGTAGCGGGAAATTTATTCAATGTGTATAGTCGTGGTTTTCCTCTATAAGTACCTAATACTAAGATAAATATAATTGGATAATTCCATACACATTAACCAAGCTCAAACTAAGCTCTCTAGACATAGACCACGATGAACATACTTATGTGGGGAAACAAATTTAATACTTACGGCGGCACTGTGAGCCAGATAATGACGATTAAGAACAAAATAATTTATTTGACAAAAAAGAACATTTAACATTAGCGTAGATGTCCGTCAGAGAGCAAAATAGGTTGAATGTACAGGTCGATTCACAAGAGTTGGCACGAATGGATTGAATGAGTCAATGAAAGTATACTAGTGTGTAAAATAGTAACAGAGGTTTTCGGTTTGAAATTCGAACATCATCGGTTCAAAGGACGGCACTCACACAATAATAGGTGACATTACTTTCGTTCAATCCATTCGTGCCAACTCTTGTGAATCGACCTGTAAATCATTCCTCATTTTCAATTTTTCATAAACAAATTTGAAAAAAAGAATTTTTAAAATCGGTCCACAATTGACGGAGTAATCGGTGAACATAAATAAAAAAAAAAAAAATACATACAGTGGAACGTATAACCTCCTCCTTTTTTGAAGTCGGTTAAAAAGGAACGCGTTAACTAACCGTCTCTAAAACGTCTCTGCATACGGCAATTTGATTCGTACTCCTAATGCCAGCGCCACACGCTTGGCGTTTGCCGCAAACTATGCAGGACGCAGCTATACATTGGAATGAGATGGAAATACATCGTGCTCACTCTAAGATACAGTTGCGTCCTGCAGAGTTTGCGTCAAACGCAAGACGCATAATAAATTACTTGCTTACCCAAGACCACTAAGGTATCCAGACAAACAGCGTCATCAAAAGAGCCCTTAAATAAATACAAATTTCGATCTAAACCTAGAAATAAATCCAGATCAAATTAAACGCTATTTATACGCACATGATCCCACTTTTCTCGAGTTAAGACACATATAGCGGCTCCCGGGCCCCTACTTATGCAAATGATATAGGCAATTACTATAAAAGAAATTGTTTCAAAGTCTCACGACCACTTAAACGCGGCGTGCGAGGCCTTTTCGGGCTGGGTCTTAAATAGGACTATTGTCTGTCAGTCCGTCCTGCCTGTAATTGTGAGAGCATGTGTGAACGGATCGGCTTTTGGTTTGAATTTAATGAGTTCATGAGTACGTTATAAGTTAGGTCTAGTTTGCGAGGCTTAAGTTGTAGGTTACACGCTTATGTTCGCTAAGGCTATTACAGCTATGGCTGGTTCTCTAGGGACCCAGATCAGTGAGGCTAGACAAGTTGCTTAACTCTAACGTAAACCATTTTCGAAAACTGACAACATGGATGGAATTGACATGAGCGCTTGAGGAGAAAGTTTCGATAATGGTAACGTTCTCGCAAAGCATCTTGTCTAGGGTCACAACTCAGATGCAATAACACTATAACGTTTTTTATATTATTTAATTTACTTAGCGGTCCCCCGACGTGTCAACGCTTGAATCAAAATACATATAAATATTAGACCAGGGTCGAT